>JAJIBD010000684.1:0-216641 GCA_021461705.1 Cryptotis parvus | reverse complement strand
GGTGGGAGCAAAGGGCACTGAAGTCCTCCTTCCCTCCCTCATCTTCCCTCATGCTTTGCTTGCTCTTGAACCAAAGGATCTGGCCTCTGGAGCTGCCCCTTCTCATTTCCACTTCCCTTGAGTTCCGTGAAGCAGCTTCTCCTTTAGGTCCAAGGAAGTGCCATCTATCTTGCTGCTGCCTGCTCTGAAGCATTTAAACATTTCCATACTGGTTCTCTCTTTTAAAATTTCTTTTTATCAGGGGCATGCAATGTTCTAACACTGGTCCCATCCACACCGTCCCCCTCGCCTCTCCATTGTCCCCAGGTTGCCTCCCAATTCCCATGCCCAGCCTGGCCTTTGGCAGGCATATAACAAGTGCTTTTTTTTTAATGCATCAACAAAACTGGTTTGAAGACGTTGAATCCCCTAAATTGTTGTATTATTCCTTTCCAACCTGAATGTGATAATCTATATGAACAGAGTATTCTTGGTGATAAGTGGTCGCTTTGTTGAGCTTTTGTACTATATTACTTCGCCTCCTCTTCTGGCTTGAGGTTCTCATATCATCTGGATAGATCTACTAAATACTGTCTGGGCTTCCTCATTTGTAAATAATCTTTCTTTTCTTTTTTCTTTGCTTTTCTCTCCTCTCTTTCTTTTATTTCTTTGCATCACACCTGGTGGCTTTCTTTGCTAGGGCTACTCCTGACTCTCTTCATACTCAGTAATTACTTCCTGGCAGTGTTTCTGTGACCATATGGGATGCTGGGGATTGAACCCGGATCGCCACATGCAAGGCAAATGCCTACCGCCTGTGCTATCACTCCTGCCCTGTATGTAATCTTTCTTTGATCTTTTCAGCCTTCAATATTCTGTTTCTGTTCCTTGGATTTTGTCATATTGAGTATAATATGTCCAGGGGTTTTCCCTAGTTGGGTCTGTTTTTTTGCTAACCATTTGGTATCTTGGGTCTCGAAAATGCCCATATCCCCTCTAATTCTGGGAAAATTATAAATTGTATTTTAGCCATTGTTTCTTCATCAAGCATTTGCCTTCTTGTTCTTCAGTTATTCCAATGATGCCTTTATTTCTCCTCTTGAACTCATAGTTCTCTGGGTATGCTATTCATTTTTCAGACTATTTCCATCTTTTGCCATTTCCTAGTGGTTTCCTCCTCATTTTGGAGCTTCTCAATCTTTTTATCGGGTTTCCCCTCGGTTATTCTATATTTCTGTTATTCTGTTATTCTAAATTCCTATTGACTTTTTAAATTGGCCTACCATGTTCTTCTATTTCTACTCTGTTTGTGGTTGCTTCTTCTAATTTCAACCTGGCTTACTCTTTTTGTGTGCTTGGTTGACTGTCTGTGCCATAGTTTTTTGAATAGTTTCCCTAATCCTCATCATAGTGTCACTAAACACGCTGTTGAAGATTTTGGCTGGTGGAAATATCTTAAGCGATGCTGCTTTTTAATGCATTGGGCTTGGATGGTTTGGGTATGTGATTTCCCCAATTGATTTTATAGTGTTCTTTTTCTGTTTTATTTTTATTTTATTTTATTATGTCACCGTGGAAATATAATGAGCAAAGAAGTTCATGTTTGGGTTTCGCCCACAGTGTTCCAGCACCCATCCCTTCCACCAGTGCCATTTCCCACCATCATGTCCCCACCCTCCCCATCTCTAGCCTGCCTCTATGGCAGGTTCTTTATCTCTTCTCTCTTCTTCTTTTCACTCTTCCCCCCTTATCTTACACACTTGGATTACAATATATCCATTTATAGGTTATCATGTGTATCTTTTTTGCCTGTATTCAGTGCTCCCTACCGGTTCCTCTTTAATGATACCTTACCCTTTACAAATTTTTGAAGATCCTAGGAACGAGTGGCCAAAGTATGTGGTAGAAGAGGCAGATAAGAAAGAGTAGCAAAGAGAGTGCTAATAAATCTACGTATTGTAGTCATGTAGGTACTGACCATTTTGCAAAGGGTTGACTGTTGGCTATAACATTATCAGGTAGAACATATTCTGCCCATAGAAATGTCAAAATTTAATCTCTTTGTATGAATAGTCCCTTGGTATTTTGGTCACTCTCTTGGGCATGGGAGGCTGTCTTCAAGAGGTTAAGTTACTTTCTAAATTCAACAGCAAGCAATACAAAGCTATAACTTGGTCTTTCATTCTCAAAAGTCTCTGCCCTGGTTCATTTCCTGGCACTGAAAAATGATCTCCCAAGCACTGCTAGGGGTCATTTGGGGAGCACAGAGCCAGGAATAGTTTCGGAGTTACCACCTAATTTCTCCCCCCTCCCCCAAAGACCTAACCTACCTAACCAGGGGGCTCCAATAATGGCTGCTCAACTGGTCACCATCACACCTGGATGAATTTCTGGGAATGGAGTTGTTTGATCTGCATGGGGATGAGCAAAGTATATGGAGATTGTGGAGCCTTCCTTCGAAGACCATGAGCCAAACCTAAGCTTAGTCATAATTCTCGCGCCTTGCAGGAAACAAGCAGTGTGATGGGGGATTAGACACATGAAGTAGAAAAATCTGGGAATTAATATTTTAGATGGGCTATACTCAGATTCTCCATTATGCTACCAGCCAGCCTTTGAGAGCTGCAAAGCAAAAGTCCCAGTGCTTTCTGTTGTCTTTAAATAGGTGTCAGTGAGCCAGAAAAAGGATCGAGTCTTTCATATTCTGGAACTTTCGTGAGGAAGACACTTAGCTTGGCAGCTTTCCTGGTGGACATGCTAAGTCCTGAAGCAAAATGCAGCTTGCTAGCATATTGTGTTTGGAGTTATAATTCAAGCCTCTGGCTTATCCTCTGGCCTTCTGAGGAATTTCAACAGATTCTGAAGAATGACCTAAGTGAGTTTTACACCGAGAATGATTTTGACCAACCGCAGGAATGAATGGTCTGAACGCCCACAGCGCACTCCCCCTCCAGGGGCCATTCAGAGCAGCCACACTTGAAGGTAGGTGCAATTCTGGGCAGCCCCCTGACTCAGACTCGTGGACTGCAGGCTCTGGCCCAGGTGTGGCTGCCTAGTTCTCTCCCCTGCCTGAGGCTGAGTGAGGCTTCGAGACACTGTCAGGAGGAAGGCAGGAAGCCTTTCTCATTTCTCTTTGGTCTATTTAAATTTGGGAAGAACAAGGCCTTCCTGTTTTTATTTTCGTAATTTATTTAATCCAGCAAGCGCTTTGGCTAGCTAGCTTTCTCTTGTTTCTCACTCTTTCCTCCTCCCTCCTTCCTTTTTATTTCTCTCAAAGCCTCATCCCACTGTTTCCATTCTACTCTCTTACCTCTCTCTCTCTCTCTCTCTCTCTTTCTCTTTTTCTCTCTTTCATGCTACTGCCTTGTCTTTCTTTTTCCCTTAAGGTCCAGCTCTATTAACTTCATTAATTAGATTAAGTGCTAGGAATTCAAGAAACATGGAGGGGATATCTTCTTTTAAGGGTATAGTGGAGTGGATATCTTCCTTTTTAAGGTATTCTTTTTCTGCACTCCCATGGGAAATCTCTGAGATCCTCACATGTCAACAGACCCAACACCCCACCCCCCTTGACATAAAAATGGCCCAACCCTCTAGAAGGAGTGGGATATTGTAAAATTGGAACTCTAGGTTATCAGCCTATAGAACCTTTTCTCTGAAGAGTTCAAAGAAACACACAATAATTTTTCCTCTTGCTGATTTCATCTCTATGGTGAAGATGCGAAGGGATAGGCAGGCCCCGCAGAGCAGCAGTGGAAAAGAGCAGAAGAGCTCACTTTTCCTGGAAATTAGTTATAGGCTGGTTGGGAACTATCTTGCCTCTTGGCTTTTTTGTAAAAGCAGGGTAGGTGAAGAACAATGCGTTAGGTGTCAGGTTGGTGGTGATGTATTCAGAATTCCATTCACGAGGTGATTCTCTCCTGCTCTGCAGAGTTCTTTTCTCTTTCCGTAAGTCAAGTAATCAGAATCCTCCTTTCCATCCCCCACATGCAACCACTCAGGGTTTTTTCTTAAGTGATCCAAAAAATAACAGCTGATGACAGAAGTGAGAAGCCATTGCCAGGAAATTTTTTTTGTAGAGAAACCTCTAGAGAAGTTCTTCTCCATCTCCACCCTACTCTCATATCTATCCTATTCTGATTGGCCCCATGTCCATAGTATCCCTTCCAAGAAAAATGGGTGAGCTCTGTCCCCTCTTAAGGTCTCGTAACTTAATTCAAGGAATGGTCTGGAGCAGGGGTTCTGATCAGCCATCTGGATCCAATGGGCTGGGTCCTATGAGTGAAACACCTGCAGCAGGGAGAAGCAGAAATAACCTGATGTTTTTGATCCTGACTCCCTGGCGCTTGTACAGAGCTGGGCTGGAGGGGTGAGCTCACAGCCCAAAAGCGGAAAAAGGCGGATTATTTACGCTGTTTCTCTCTTAAGATGGCTGCTCCAAGCCTGACCTTGGGGAGGCTTGTGGCTTAGGGAAGAGATGAGCTCACTCTGAACTCCTGCAGCTGCCTGTAGCATAAGGAGTCACCAGCACCCAGAGGCCCTTAAAGAGGAGCCCCCAATCCAGTGCATGTGGGGCTTCAACCAAACATTGCTCTGCCTGGGGAGATGGGAGAAAAGTGGTATTTAGTATAGCAGATGATCCAATTTGTGTGGACTGGTGATTATTTGGGTGATTCTGAAGCACAGCTTTGTCTCCTCCCCTGACAACTGGTGGGTCCATACCTGAGCAAGTTTAAAGGCTCTCTGTGTCTAAGCAGTGTTTGGAGATGAACTGAGTTGTGCCTTAGAAAAGGTCAAAAGCTACCACCATATGGTTAATTTTTGTCTTTGTAATGGGGGTTTGGGGGCGCTGAACCATACCTGGTGCTGCTCAGGAATCCCTAATACTTTTGTTGAAGCCTCAAATGCTTTTCCAGGGAGAGAAACCAGTGTTAGCTGCATGCAATGTGTCTTAATGTCCTGTGCTATTTCTCTGGCTCCCTTTATAATTGCTTTGTAAGTGGGTGCTCATCAAAAGATGTTATAGAAAATCACTTCTCTCATTTGGTTACCCTGAGAATCTCCATCTATATAAAGTAATTCATGTACGTTAGGTAAATAAGTCAAAACTGAAATGTTCTCCAGTGCTTTGAACAAATGTTGAACAAATATATTCCATATATTCCTTGGGCTATATAAGGGCATATTGGAAAATTGCAGATTCCCTGTTAAAGCTTTTTACTTCTGAGTTTTCCGGGTAAGCATGCGGCTTTCTGGCATCTGTTTTATCTTATAGAGCATAGAGGATTCCTTGGGCTCTCCTCCAAAGCACACATTCTATTCTAGGTGAGATGACACAGTTGTACATGGCTTTCCTTTTGAAGATCTTTTGTTCATTTCCCACTTCAATCTGTTATTTGTTAGACAGACATTAATCAAACCAATTTACTTATTTAGTTAAGTATTATATTAAAAAATAATAAGCATGAGATTGGAGAAATAGCTCAATAGGCTGAGTACACAAAACGCATGTTTTGCCCTTAGGGAAGTTGGTGTTTGATCCCTGTACCACATGGTGCCAAGACAACTACTGAGTGACTCCTTGACTATTACTGGTATGATCGCCCAAATCAACCCACTCTCCACACCCACTGCCACATACACATGCTTCCATGCTTCCAGAGTGACAGGCCATGAGAGATACCTGTTGATGAAGAAGGCATGCCTCTTGAGCTGTGAGAAGAAGGCATGCCTCTTGACTGTGAGGTCTTTATGCTTTTGTGAATAAACCAGAGACTGCCACTCTAGATTGCTGAAGATGGAGAAAGTGCAGCTCTGGAGAATAATATTTCCCAAGACCGTGGAGCTCTGCAAAGAGTGAGATGATGCCTTGGAAAGGGGAGAAAAAGCACATAGAAGAGAAAAAAAGATTGGGCCCTGAGGGGAAATGCTGAGCTGCCCCACACAAAAATCGGGAGCAGGGGTCAGGGGATCCCTTCTGTCCCAGGGGATTGGTGGCCAGTGGATGGAGAAAGATGCAAGAATCTGGTGAAGTTTCAAAATGCTTTACTTAACACAGGTTCTGGCACAAATCAGCAATAGGAAAAAACCCCTAACTCGGTTCTCGGCTGGGCCACAGCCATGTGTAGAGGCAAGATGGCTGCCACCACGTGTGAAGGCCCTGCAGAGAGGAGACAGCTAAGTGGCACCAGCAGAAAGGGGAAAGGAGAGAGAGAGAGACAGAGAGAGAGAGAGAGAGAGAGAGAGAGAGAGAGAGAGAGAGAGAGAGAGAGAGAGAGAGAGAGAGAGAGAGAGAGGAGTAGAGAGAAGGCAGGCTAGTTTTACTTATCCCTGCAACCCAGACATCCCACTTCAACGGAAAACCATTAGGTCAAATTCCTCACCTAGGCCCTTTGAGATGTTAATGTTCATTTGCTGAGCTAAGATCTGCCTTGGAAGTGCCCCCTGCAGGGTAGAGTGGAGGAGTACCTTCTGAGATGAACTGTATCTCAGAATACAAGGTATGCATCTGTACCAAAAAAATATTCTATAGCCAGTTAAATATTTCTCCAAGCCTTCACAAAAACTCCTCTTTACTTCATGGTTGTTCTGTATACTGGCTTTGAGTTATCAGAGAGCCATGCTTGCTTGCTTGGAGGCAAATAACAATTCTCTCGGTCAAATTAGTTAGAGATTCAACGTGGCCAGGCAAATATACTGGTAAGACTTAGCTAGTCCCACGGTATTTGGCAGCATGAGAGGGAATATTTATACCAGCCAGTATAGAATATATGGTCAGATAAGACTGCCACATTCAGACTATCCTCCTCCTGTCTACAAAGTGACCTGCACAAGGCAACTCCAGGCCCGATGCAGAGGCTCTGGGCAATAGTGTACCCTCTACGGGCCCTAAAATGGAATTTTGGAGAGAGATGTACTCAGAATTTATTAATGAGAGAGAACACAGCAGGGAGATGGATGCTTCCTGGGCTTAGAGCAAGACTGAGCTCTTGGAGATAGCCCAGCGGGTAGGGCATTTTCCTTGCAGAAGACTGGCCCATGCCGGCCTGGTTTGATCCCGGCATCACATATGGTCCCCTGAGCACCTCCAGGAGTAATTCCTGAGTGCAGAGCCAGGAGTAACCCCTGAGCATCGCCGGTATGAACCAAAAGAAAAAAAAAAGACTGCTGGGCACTGGAGAGCATGAGGAGAAGTAGAGTTGCTTAGGTATCTTTCATTGGGTTTGAGGAACAGGGGAAAGTCTCCCCTCAATTAGTGGGGGTAGACTGAACATTACTGATTTTTTCTCTCATCAAAATTCTTGCTCTAAGTCAAATAGGGTTAGGAAAATAATTCAAAGGTCTCAGCTTTTGCCTCTTATGGGGGTAAGAGCTGCTTGGTGCAAGGTAGAAGACAGATTTTATCCTTGTTTAGTATTTGGTTCCTCCCAGAGCAAGAATTTTGATAAAAGAAAAATCAATAATGCCAGTCTCATAGCTTTTTGTTACTCTTTGCCCGTAAGTTATAAAAGCAGCCTGGTGGGTCAGTTTGAGAATTGTACTCATTTTCGTCTTGCTCCCCAGTGGGAGTTTTCTTGGGAGTCTCCTAGGAAGTGTTTAGGGGCATCTAGGGGCCAATCCTGGAGATTCTTGACCAACCAGATTCAATGTTGGAGCCTGAGGACTTGGAGATGCTTGGACCTGGAACGCCCTGGCCATGTGTGTTCATGGCCAGAAATTTGTGGAGCCAAGGACTGAACCAGGGTTGGCTACATGTCAGACATGCACCTAACCTACGTCATCTCTCCCCACTGCCGCACCCTATGTTGACTTTTTTTTGACCAGTTGGGCTGTGCAGTGGTTTTTCCACAACCCAAAAGACGGCTAGTTGCATGACATTCTATGCTTATACAATAATGTGACTCATTTCTCTATAAAAAATGCTGCTTGCATTCACAAGTGCTAACTTGTTTGACTTTGGAAGGTCCCTGTAATGAATTAAGGCAATCTTATATTACCTTTTTGTGGGTGGTTATTTAGCTTAAGACTACTCTGAGGAAGGAATGGCACAATTATCTGAACTGATCATTCTGTTTCTCAAAGTAGGAATTCCATGTCTAGTTTATCTCAGTAAGGACCATATATTTATGATAGCCTGAGCCAGATTCTATTACTATGTAATTTTATTGAATTCTTCATTATTCCGGCAGTAACTTAATGCTGACCTTAGGTTTCTTTCAAGGTGAGATCTCCCTGTCTACATTTTGAGCTTGGATTTTGGCAAGAGAAGCTCACATTGGCTGAACAGTATAGGACAAAATGCTTGTGGGTGGAGGAAAGGTCCCACCCAGATGTGGAAAAACTCAGAATGCGATTTTTAGAATGGAATGGCAAAGTTCAATGACTTTAAAATTGATTCCACCTAGACTGTTTGGACTGCATTTCTATATACCAAGATTCAGTAATAGTTTGGAACCTAGTTTTGAGGGGATTCATGGACCTATAGTATAGATCTACAGACTAAGAACTTCTGATCTGTTTGATATTTTGATGGATGAAGAAACTGAAGGAACTGACTTGTTCAAGTCACATGGTCAGTGTCCGAGCCAAAATTAGAATCCAAGTCTCAAAGTCTTAGGTCCTTTCTTCTCTGGGCCCTGAAAAAAGCCAGCATTGCCCTCTCCAGTGTTAAATGTCACCAACTCCTTCAAGTCCCTGGAATTGAGTTTAAATGAAAAACCACCTACACCCCTGCATGTTCTGGTCAGGAGCCCTTCCCCTTCTTTCCATTTGGGATTAGGTTCTCTTTGGCTGGAGGAAGCCAAGCCTGTCACAATCACTCCTTTTTCATTAGTCATCTCCTTGACCTCACTCCTTTCCCAGGACCCAGGTCCTCAGGGCCATGCATATTAGCTTGTGAGAGCAGCTGAGTGCAGCTGACTTCAGCACTGGTCATGTGCCTAGGCTGGGTCCAGGAAGAGGTAAAGGGAATCTGGCTGATGGAGTGGGATTTGAACCGTGAATTGAAAAAGACCACTTCAGCCTGTCCAAACACATGCAAATAGCTCCCAAGTACAGCAGAGCAGCTACACCCAGGTCAAAGGATGGGAGATACAGATGGGGAGCCCAACATATTTTTACACAACAGAGTAGCCAGATGGCTCTGTTAGAGATTGTACTTTAATTTTTTTCAGAGAAAAAAAAACCCTCTTTATTTGGGTCTGAGGCTCTGGCACCTGCTACTAGCATTTTGCACAAACCTGGAGTAAGAAGGCCAGACTCAGTCTTTGGGTAGATTGAAAAATGTCAAGCATAGTCTGAGAGTCCCCAGGCTGCAAAAACCACTCTGCAGCCCAGTTTGGAGGAGATACCAGTGCTCTGATCTTTTAATGCTCTGATTTTCATCCCTGACCAGAATTTCCAGTCATAGCAAAAAACTTAAGCAATAGGAATATTGTACATTTCTTTCTTTTTATTTAAAGGGACACCACCTTCCCCTCCATGATGGTGCTTGGTTGGTCTAGAGTCCCTCCTGATGATGCTTAGCTTGATTATATAAGGCAGCACAGTGCTGGGCTTGCAGTGCATAAGGACCACTGGGGTTATCCTTGATGGTGCTCAGGTATAGTGCCAGAATTGAACTGAGGTCCTAATCCACACAAGACATGAGTTCTGGGCAATGGGTAGCAAGGAAGAAAATAAAAAAATACATGAGTTCTACCACTTGGATTGTCTCCATCTCCCCTGAGGGCTCCTTGTTTCTCATTTCTTGTTTGTTTGGGGGCCACACCCAGTGGTTCTAGGATTTTAGTTTTTGCTTTAGGCTTTGGGATTGCTCCTGGTGAGGATCAGGGGAACATATGGGGTGCTGGAGGTCAAACCTGGATGCATCCTGTGCAAGGAAAAAATGTCTTAACCCCTTAGGTCTTGTTTTCTTAAAGAGATTACCCCCAACCTAAAATAAAGTTTTGAGTATGTAGCTGATGCAGGTTTAATCCCTGAGCCTCCACCTCCACCAGGACTAGTCCCTGAGTGCAGAATCATGAGTAAGCCCTAAGCACTACCAGGTATGGGCCCAGGATAGCAACAACAACCTTTACTTTGTGTTTTGTTTGTAAGAGAAAGCAATTTTTTTTGAGGGGAGACCACACGTGGTGATCTCAGGGCTTGCTTCTTGCTCTATGCTCAGGAATTACTCTTGGCAATGCTCAAGGGGACTGTATAAGAATCCAGGAATTGAAACTGGGTCATCTGCATGCAAGGCAAATCCCCTACCCACTGTAACATTTCTCTGGCCCCAAGAAAGTAATTTTAAGTATCTCTGATTTGTTTTTTTTCCTAGAAAGTTTGGCTGCTAGGTTTAGGAGTTTCAGAATTTTTGGTCACAATCTCAATATTTGAATAATGATGCTGATGAAAGAATCCAGTGCTACTTTTGCTAGATTTTTAATAAAAATTATAAAAATGAAAAGAAAGCTCTGATAATTTTTCAGGAATGCACCAAGTGATGCTCCGGGATCATGTGGTGTAGAGCACTGGCTCTGGAACAATCACACACCGTAATCTTTATATTAGCTCCCAGGCCTTCAATTTTTTTTCAGAAGAAGGAGGGGTGTCAATAAAATAATATGGCATTAGTAAACACATACAGAATGATTAGAATTGTATCATACCTCACAGTCACAACATATTTCTATTTCTTTGATCACATCTTTTTCCCCAAGAAGTCACCATGTGCCTCTTAAGAAGATAGTTACCTGATATAGGAAGCTCAGGCCATACTAAAGGTCAAAGGCTTAGAGAAAACTCATCTTTCATCACCAATATCATTGGTTCCATTTTCCCCTTTAACATCAGGTTTTCTTCCCCTGTCACAAGTACTATGCAGCAACTATAGAAACTGGTTCCCAAGGGATGTTGGGAACCATAGAAACTGGTTCCCAACATCCCAAAATTCTATGGTTCCCAACATTCTATGGTTCTATGGTTCCCAACTCTGCTCCCTCTAGGCACGTAACTTTTGCAATATGACTTTGTTGTTCTCTTATTGAGTGGAGGAGCCTCTTCTCTGCTAGGTGCATCCAGCTGGCCTTGGAATTTGTTCTGACTGGTAGAATGTAAAGAAACTAATGTTCAATGACTTCCAGACCTGAACAAAGGCCTTGCACCTTGCTACCCTGTAAAGAAGTTCAGGTTATCCTGTGGGACACAGACACCACACAGCAAAAATGAAAAGAGTCATCCAGGTAATAGCTAGCACACAGCCAGGACCTAGGGGAAACTAGCCAAGATCCTCCATGCTAGCTGAGCTGCTTCAGCCACACCATGTTGGACAGCAAGGAACTTCTCTGTTCAGCCTTGTCCTTACTGACTGTTGCTGATGTAGGCAGGCAGACAGGGGGGCCCTGCATGGCAATGAACTGTAGCCATTAGGCTGTCACCTTTTGGAACCAGGAATAAAGACCTGATAACACCCATTAACCAGCAATAGACCCTGAGCAAGTTGGATGCACCTTCTTCTGCATAGCCCAGAGCCCCCATCAACCTTTGATGGCCCAGCAGAAGATTGCAGAGCATTCCAGCCCAAAGGAATAAAAGTACCTTTTGGAAATGAGTCGGGTTTGCTCTCCGCCTCTGGAGCAGCCCACATTCTCCCTTGAGCTCGTTACTCTCAATCTTTCCCTTCTCATTCCCCATCTTAAAAACTTCCATAATAAAATCTGTTTTACTTCACTGCTCATTGACCCTGAAAATTTTTTTTTCTTTGAGGAAGACAAGAACCCTGAGGAAACCCTGGGTAAGGCCTAGGACTGACTTTCCTTTCCTGCAAAGAGCAATTCCTTGCTCCAGCCTGAGTCCGTGGCTCCCTGAGAGCGGGTGTTGGAGATCAACTCCCATGCCTTGAGATCAAGCGGACATTGGGTGTGGTTATACGGCCACCTCATGGAGCTGGTGGGGCTCAGGGGCTCATTGCAGACTTTATCAGTCCTAAGCCTGCCCAGTGGGTCTCAGGCGGCAGAGGTGACTGGGGAGAAAGCAACCATCTCTCCCCTTCCCGATACATATAAGCCACCTGAAGGGCCCACCGACATCATTGCTATATTTGAGAATAGTGTATTACATTGCAGCTGGTAATGAATAAGTTGGCTTTAATATTATATGACTTTAGAGTGTCTAAGAGCTCTTGCAAGACTTGTCAGTTTGTGTTACAATCTGCCTTTTTGTTCCTGCTATTAATATGCAGAAAGAGTGATCCTTTCATGGGATAGGTGAAACTGATATACATTTGGGAAGATTAGCTTAGTCTTATGTTCTTCTTAGTGTCAGCCTTGCCCTTGACCTAGCCCTAACCCTATCCCAAAACCACTACTCTTCTCATGGCCTGACCTTTGAAGCATTCTCTTCATGAACATTTGAACTCAGAATAGAAATGCTAAAGAACAAGATTCTCTGGGAACTAATCTCTGTGCAGCATGGGATATGGAGACAGTCTGGGTCTGAGGTAGGGAAGAGGGGCCTGGCAGGTACTGTTCTCCCTGTTATGTGATTAGATATTTACAGTTGCACACTGAGCCCTGGGTGGGAGTCTTGTTTGGAAAATAAACTGATTGGATTTGATATGCTTATGTGTAAATCCAAAGCATCAGGGACTTTTTGAAGACCCAACCCACCTTGTTCACAGCCTTATTGTTCTAAAAACTCCCAATAAAGCTGAAGATGTCTTGCCAGGTTGGCTGTCCCCCATATATACTCCTCATCTTCATCTTTTACTCCTTATCTTTACCCCTTGTGTATTCCTCATCTTTCTCCAGGTGTTTTGGCAACACCTGGAGAAGGAAAAATAGGTCCTAAGTGGTGAGGGACATTTTTCAAGCAGAATATTTGGGAAGTTCCTGGAAGCACTCAGATATTCCGATGAAATGGCAGCCACCCTGACCAGCCTAGCCTGGAACACTGTTCTATACCCTAAACAGAAATACACTCTTTGTTCTCTGCCAGCCACACACCAAAGAGGAGGCCCCTTGTTCTCCTTCTCAAAGTGAAATTCCTGGACCCAAGACCCACTGCTTTATTTCAGAATGTCATCATTTCCCAGTTATTTGGTTCTTGGATTGCTTATCTAATGAAGATGGGTTTTTGTTCCCTCCCGTGTGGCCTCAAGTGGCTTCTCACTCCAAGCTCTCAGAGCCAAGCCTCCCCCAGGCTTGCCTTTGCACATTTGGGGAATGGAAATATGAGACCCTCAGGCCATTCACTCCACAATCCCTCTTTCAATGTTATCCAAGAAATAACATACTCTGTCACCTCCCTGTAGAAGTTGGGGACAGAGAAGGCCCTACAAGCTGGTTAAAGCAGAGGCCTCTGGAGTCATCTTATTTTAGAAAGGAGTGTGTACAGCTGTGCCAAGATGTTGTCAAACTTAATATGACTCTCCCTCAGTTACAAACATGTTCCTTTGTCTGCTTCAAATCCCATAGCTGCAAGGTGAGGAAATGTCTTAGTCTTTTGTGTTCAGGAACAGCAGAGTGAAGGTGCTTTTGTCCCTGTGTTTGCTGATGGGCTCTCTGATGGGAAGGCACCAGGGAGCAGAGCGAATATTAAGAGATTTTCCCCCACCCTCACTGCTTTCCTGGGTCAATGCTGAACAGCGACATCTTGCTTCCCCAGCTCTGTGTTTGTAAGAATTTGATCAAAGAACACTTGGAAGCTACAATGCATGTGAAAAGTGCTCCCTGCTTGTTTATGGCAGGGGAGAGCCTCATCGATCCTGGCACATGGAGCATAGAGTTCCAGTCTGCCAGGAATTCTTGGTGCCTTTTTTCCAAATGTTCTGCACCCGCCATCCCTGTGAGGGAGATGCACATAACCCCCTCAGAGCTGAGGTGGGATGCCAATTGTTGCTCTTGGACCTCACCTCTACCTCCTGCTTATTTTGGCAGTGGCTCTGAGAAGTTAAAAAGATATGGCTGATAGTGATGATGTTCACTAGGTCTCTGTATCAGTTATTAACTAATCAATGTCCAATTCTCAGTCAGTTCACGGTGGTGCCCCTGGGGATATTGGAATGTTGCTTGTTTCCATCTGACTGTCTCAAGATACCCCAGAGGCTTTCCCCCTGGTTCTGCTGTGCTGTGTTTGGTTGACTCATGAGGTGTATAATGACCAGTAGAGCATAGACACTCAGGAGCATCCACAGTCCAGTGTGTGGACTCTGACCAGCAATACCTGGAAGAGAGGCCTCCCTTATTGTGGGTTGCTATTCTAGTGGCGTTGACTAGATCTGGTCAACACCTTCACTGACCCCCAGGAACTGGGGTAAACCTTCTACCCAGCAATCAGAATCTCAGACTTGAAGAGCTTCCTTCTCTTCCAGATAGGTTCTTTTTGGGTTATTTCATTCAGACAGAAGGTATTATTTAGATTTTTCTTTTAATATCTAACCCTTTATAAATAGTTAATAATCCTTTTCGGCGGCCTTTGAAGCAGTGCTCAGGAGATCCAAGGGCTATTTCCAAAGATAATTTGCCACCCAAGTATACAGTTCAATGCTAAGGCCGAGAAAAGTTGAGTTGCTTGGTCCAGGCATTGCTAGGAACTACCTGGCCTCATTCAGGACCTTGTGGTACCTGGGATCAAGCTCAGCTCCATATGCAAGACATGTGCCTCTGAGTTAGACATGTGTGCCTGAACTTGTTAACAAATAATTCTTTATATTCAGCATTTTATGCATCAGCTGCTGCTTATTTTGTCTTTTGATGTGACCCAAGTGCTTCAACTCATTACCAAACCATCTCAGTTAATCTTCACTAGTTTAATACTAGTATTATAATAAATTAGTCCTATTTGATGTATAAAGAAACTTAGTGGTCTTTCTGAGACTCATTCCAAGTTCCTGAATTCCAAAAAAAAGACCTGATTTAATATAAATTTTACCTTAGTTTTTTAGGAAGTTTCATGAATGCCTAAACTTCAATCTGTCTGTGTTTTTAGTTTATAAAATTGACATGCTATTTGTCTCCTGCTAGCATCACAGCCTTGGAAAAATGGAAGCTAGGAGTTTCAAATAAGGCTTATCCTGTGTTCATGAGAGTGAATGAAAACAAAACCTCCTAGGCTGTAGCGTCAGGCCCTGCGAGGGTTATCCACCTCCGTCTGTATGTCCTGCCCTCTGTGGGGCCAAATTGTTGGTCTGTGTTAGTCACTGTATCTCACCCACTCTGACAGGGACTGGGTCCTGTGTCTTTCACCTTCTTCTCTTCTGACTTTAGCTGAGGTCACAGGATCTTCTGGAATGTCTTTTCCCAGATGAGACATACTTGAATCATATGCACAAGAGTGGGCCCTGCCCGATGGGTCTGACCCTGGTTCATGTGAAGGTGGGTGGTATTTGGGGGGTACTTTGATGAACCTACTGATGGTGTTCAGCACTTTAAGGAATTTTCCTTGGCACTTGTTTGGCAGGTAGCCCATCCAAACCAAACAGAACAAAACTTGGGAAAGGGCTAAGGATTTTGGTTAAATCCAATCATTTGATAAAAGATCTAAAACCTTCCACCCCCCCTTCCCCAACGAATTGAGTCTCTTTTGGAAGTAACAACAAGTGGTTTATTTTCTCTCCAGGGAGGTTTTTGGAAGCTCAGCATCTATGTTTTTCTGGAGAAGAAGGTGGAGCCTTGAAATATTGTAGGGCTAAGATCATCAAAATACTTTTTACATTGTAATGGGAAATTGGAAAATGAGCTGGGTTTGTTTTTTGATCACACCAGGAGAGGCAGACTATTCCCCTCTCTCTGTGTGGTCTCAGGCATCCAGCCTTCAGGGTGAGAATCCTGCCAGTGCACAGGAGGAAACTGGGGCAGAGGGTGTAGTGGACCCTCTGATGGTGCTATAGTCCAGAGCAGATGCTCCGGGCACTGGCATGGAAGAGCAAGAGCCTGGACTCAGTACTTGTCTTGTCACTGACAGCTGGTATGACTCCAGAATGACTTCTTGTCTTTGAATGTAGGCTTCCTCATACGTAGCAAGTGATAATAATACCTGTTTTTGAAAAATGTGCGTAAATGCATGAGAGATACAGATTGTGGAGCACGTGAAGTAGGTGTTCAATCTGCATAAGTTCCATACATGGGATCTCTTGTTGCTTGAGCTTATTTGAAAGTTATCTTGAAGAATGGAATTCTGTGTGGAGCTTTGTGAATAATGTAACCCAATTTATTATAGGGATGTTTTCTACACTTACTGAGGTTTGGCTATGTCTCAGATATTAAGTACTGTTCATTTATTATGCTTCACTTGCTCACTTGATCACTTGACATCCCGTTATTTGTCAGTTTGCTCGAGCGGACAATTTATTATCAGATTGAATTCTCCCTTCTAATAGATATCTGATTTTGGCTTCATTTTATATAAAGAGCCAAAAACAGACATGGAGAGAAAATAGATCTTTCCCACTAAGGTTGTGCCACTGAAGTTTTGGCCCCTCAACATCTAACTGCTTCGGTATTATTCTCCCAAACATGTTAGAATGCTGCTGGGCGCAGGTTCTCTGGGGCTGGCCAGCATCTTTGGAGTAAAAGGTTAGAGTTAATTCAGAAAAGAGAAAGTTCTCTTTAACAAGGGCTCATGTAATCACTTGTAGCTCTTATTAGAACTAGAGCTGAGTAAAACAAAGAACAAACTGAAACTTATGGCTGACTATCCTTCTACAGTCCCATGAGACATTTCTTATGGATTTTGCACAGACTGTCACTGCATTTTAGAGTTAGTGCATTCACAAAACTGTGCAGAATTCACAGTACTTGTTAATCAGTTCATCAAGGCATGATCTGTAGAATCTAGACATTCAACCCCTTTCTTGCCTGTATTTGTGCTTTTCTCTTCTTGGTCTTTTTCAAACAGCATTTTTTTTGTGTAACATGTAGCTCAGTAATGCTCAGCAACATGTGTTGAGGAGGTGGAACTCATATCTCTACCATGATATGTGGATTTAATTATACATATGGATATACATTTAATACATACATACATTGGAACTTTACATAATCCAAAAGTTTTTGAGAAAAATTGCTCTAATCTGTGCAATTAGATCATAGCATACAACAAAAATATACACCCACACATATTTTGTCTTTGTAACTCAGTTACAAAGACACTCAGTGGTACACCCGGCAGAGCAGAAACCAGCTTTCCCGTTGCGTGCGCGCAACTGTGCGGCCGCACGATTAACCTCCATATTACCGTAAATATTCAACCCACCCCTTCTGAGAGAGTCCCACAAATTAATGAGAATATAGCGCCCGCATGGCAGAGCCTGGCAAGCTGTCTGATGCGTGTTCGATATGCCAAATCCAGTAACAGAAATGTTTATTTTCCTGACCCCGAAAGAGCCCTTAATACGGCAGCAGTAAGAAAGGCAAACAAGCAGTGCCAGACAAAATTTCATGGCCATCCTAGGCTGCCAAAGCGAAGAAGGACTAAAATGACTATCTGTACTTTCAATGCATGTACACTGGCATCGGAAGCATATACTGAGGATCTGATGGTGCAAGCCAAAAAGATCAAATACGACATCATTGGTCTGACTGAGACGAGGAGGCGCCAGTTGCATCATGCTGTATTTGACACCAGAGAAGAATTGTTCCTTGGAACATGCGACGAAAAGAGGCATCGGTGGCGTTGGTGTCCTTGTCAACACTAACATGGCCGTCAACATTGATTCATTTGAATGCCTTACAAACCAAATAGGACGATTACACTTGAAGAGATGTGGCCCACTGCCAGCAATTTCTATCTTCATTGTCTACGCACCAACATCCACATACAAAGAAGATGAAATTGAGAAATTCTATATGGAATTGGAGGAGTTCTATAAAAAAGATCACACCTTCTACAAGATCATAGTCAGTGATTTTAATGCCAAGATAGGACCAACAAGATTGGCTGAAGAACTCCACATCGGACCCATGGCCTAGAATGGAACGAACAGGGTGAGAGACTATCTGAGTTCATCATGTCCACCAAGACCATTCATGGGAACTCACAGTTCCAGAAAGCTGAAGCGAAACGTTGGACATGGGAATCTCCTGGCGGACAGTTCCACAATGAAATTGACCACATCATCTTCAATCGACGGTTTTGTCTGACCGATGTAGCTGTCGTCCCCAAATTCCAAACAGGATCGGATCACCGTCTCCTTCAGCAAAATTCTACTTCCCACAACGGGGAGAAAAGGCTGAAAAGTTTAAGAAGAGAACTCCCCAGAACGACCACCAACTGGGAACTCTTTGGCACCATTGCAGCAACATGGGAAGATACCATCATTGATGACATCGATGAAGAATACAACCGACTGGTTCAGCACCTCCATGATTGTGCGAAGAATGCTGAGAGAGAGAAAGACACAAAGGGCGGCTTGTCTTCAGAAACTCTGGAGCTCATTCACCAACGTGGCAAGGCGCGAGCCTCAGGAGACCAAATGCTAACATCCAAGCTTGCTAAACAGTGCAGAGAAGCGATAAAAGAAGACCTCAAAGACAGAAGAGCAGAAATACTGGAAGATGCAGCAGAACCCGGGAAAAGTATTCTCACTGCCCGCCTGTCCTTTTGCCAACTATAAGACCAAGATGACTGCCCTCCAACACCCTGATGTATCTATCACATCTTCCAGAAATGCAATGGAGAAGATTATCCAGGACTTCTACTCAAATCTCTTTGATAGCCACATCCACCTGCGCACATACCAAATTCCACAGGATGGATATGTCATTCCCAACGTTCTCCCTTCTGAAATCCGACATGCCATCTCGTCAGTAAAGAAGGGAACAGCACCAGGCCCAGACAAAGTCAGACCTGAACACCTGAAGAATCTGCCGTCAGTACTCATCAATACACTAGCTCAGCTCTTCACACGCTACCTGTCCGAATGCAAGGTGCCCTCCCAATGGAAAACCAGCAGGACAGTTCTACTTTTCAAGAAGGGAGACATTCACGACATCGGCAACTATCGCCCCATCTGCCTGTTGTCTGTCATCTACAAGCTGTTTACACGAGTCATCCTGAACAGGATTAGCAGAACACTAGATGAAGGTCAACCATGCGAGCAAGCAGGCTTCCGGAAAGGATTCAGCACAATCGACCATATCCACATACTAACCAAGCTCATTGAGGTTTGTAGGGAGTACAAGATGCCACTCTGTCTCATGTTCATTGATTTACAGAAAGCCTTTGATTCTGTGGAGACTGAAGCAGTCATCGAAGCCCTAGTCAAACAGGGTGTTCAAACCCAATACATCAAGATCCTTCGTGAGCTGTATTACGGATTCACCACCAGGTTCTCACCATTCTACAAAGAAGTGATCATTAATGTGAAAAGAGGGGTTCGACAGGGTGATACCATTTCACCAAAACTCTTCAGCGCCACCCTCGAGAACATCATGCAACAATTAGAATGGGAAGGAATGGGAGTGAAGATAGATGGTCGGCAACTACACCACCTCCGCTTCGCTGATGACATCGTTCTAATAACACCAAACATTAGCCAAGCAGCACAAATGCTGACTGACTTTGACCAAGAATGTGGAAAGATAGGTCTACAGCTGAATCTACAGAAAACTATGTTCATGAAGAATGAACTAGTTCCAGAGGCCCCATTCACTCTCAATGGAACAAAAATCTCTGAATGCAGCAGTTATGTGTACCTAGGTCGAGAAATCAACATGATGAACGACCTAAAACCTGAGCTGCGCAGGAGGAAGAGAGCGGCATGGAATGCCTTCAAAGGCATCGAAGAAATAGCTAAAAGGACAAAGAACCTCTGTCTCCGGAAGCACATCTCTTTGACTCCACCGTTCTCCCTGCATTAACATACGCCTCAGAGACCTGGGCCCTACGAAAGCAGGTTGAGAATGCTATTCGGATCTTCCAGAGAGGAATCGAAAAAGGTATGCTTGGAATATCATGCCTCACTCAAGTGAGAGAAGGAATCCGGAGTTCTAACCTCCGTCGCTATTCCAGAATCAGGGATGCTGTCTTGTTTGCCAAGGCGTCGCAAATCAGATGGGCTGGACATGTAATGCGATTTAGAGACAACCGCTGGACTAGAGCCATTACCGACTGGATCCCACGGATGTCAAAAGATCACGTGGCCGCCCATCTACAAGATGGTCAGACTTCCTTGTCAAGACCCTGAAGGAACGGTTTGAGGCTCTTCATATTCCTGAATCAACCAGATGCCATTGGGCTACATTGGCACGTGATAGGGTCCAATGAAAATGTTACTGGCGCCCACTCGAGCAAATCGAAGAATAACGGGATTCAAGTGATCAAGTGATCAAGTGAAGTAACTCAGTCTCTAAAGTCTCCTATTGCTAGCTGTTCCAGGAAAAGTTGTCTTTCTTTTTACTTAAGGAAAGTGATGTCTTGTTTCCACATCTATGTAGGTTAATTACTAGTTGTGTGTAGAGAAATAGTTCCTTCAACTTGGTGACATTTCAGTGAAAATCTCAGAATTCATCTAATCTAGTGAGACACAGGCCTGCCTGATAAAAAAGAAATATCTACATATTTGGACCTACATTGAAATTCAGATTAAAAGTCTTCAGGGAAGGTAATAGCAATGTGGTTTTTTTTGCTTTTTGTGTCACATCCGGCGATGCTCAGGGGTTACTCCTGGCTCTTCACTGAGGAATTACTCCTGGCAGTGCTCAGGGGACCGTATGGGATGCTGGGAATCGAACCTGGGTTGGTTGTGTGCAAAGCAAGTGCCCTACCCGCAGTGCTGTCGCCCAGTCCCACAATATGTATTTTTAATATGCTAAAAAACTACCAATGATCTAGGTTTCTGATCTTTGGTTTTAAGAAACAGAGATCCCAAGAACAGATGACTGGATAAAGAATCTATGACACATATATACATTGGAATACTATGTTGCTGTTAGAAAATAAAATGAAATAATAAAATTTGTCTATAAATTGATGGATCTGGAGAGAATCATGCTGAGTGAAATTAGTCAGAAGGATCACCACACTAGCCACCACCTTCGCTGTCCAGACGCTGCAGCATATCAGCCCACCCAGGAAGGATGCTACCTCAAGACCAGATTAACAGAGCAAAATGAGTTTGAGCCCAGGTAGGCAGCTCCCAGAAGGGGGAATCACTGGGAATTCATCAGATGGAGCTGGGGTCGGCCCTTCCCCCTCCATTTTGTCTGAGCCCGGTGGCCCCACCCAGGAGCTTCCCTGGGGCAACCATGCAGAGCCTCAGAGCAGCTGGGGAAGCTGGAACTCGGCTCTCCCCAGGCTCAGCTGACCATGGGGCCCCCAGGAGGACAGATGGGTTTTGGGAGTTGGCCCATCACCTCTGGGGGGGTCCCAAGCAGCCGGATGAGACTCGCCCAGCACATTAGCCACCATTTTCACTGTCTGGACGCTGACCATGAGGCCCCTAAGTTGCGCAGTCACTTGTGGCCGTGCGGTCCATCAACCTAGTGGAAATAATTATGTCCTTTAATGTACTGCATTCTATGATGTGTAGGAAAGGTAGGCGTGAGGGAGAGATAGAGAGGATAGAAAAGAGCGTACAGAACCTGCCAAGTAGTTGAGGGGGAAGGAAGGGAGATGGGGACATTGGTGATGGGAGATGGGTTCGGGTGGAGGGATGGGTGTTGGAACACTGTAGAACCAAAACTGACATGAGCATCTTGCAATTGTATGTCTAAAAGTGATGTAATAAAATTTGAACAAAGAAAAAAAAATTAGTCAGAAAGAAAACAACATATATAGAATAACTGCATTCATTTATGGATATTAAAAATAGTATGAGTCTACTATCCAAGGCCAGGCAAAATAGGCCAGGAGGACTTGTCAAAGGTTGGAATTTACCACAAAAGGACAGGTAAGATAGAGAAGGGACCAGTTTGACAATAATAGTTGGAAATAGCAACACTGAACTAGAACTGCGTATGGAAAGGAGGTAAAGGAATATACATGATAAACATACAATGTCTTGTTTTGAAGAATACAATGTGCAAAAGGAGAGAGAAAGTGAGAGAGTCAGAAGAAAATTGCTGGACATAAAGGCAATTTTTTGTGGGGACATGGGTGTGAGGGAAACTGAGGACATTGGTGTTGGAAAATGTGCACTCATGGAGGGAAGGGTGTTGGAACACTGTACAACTGAAACCCAATCATGAAAAGCTTTGCAATGGTCTGTTGCACGTTGATTCAATAAAAAAGAGAAAGTAATAGGGATCCACTTATTTTAATTCATGCAAAGGGAGACGTATCTTAAGTAGTAGACATTTCTTTCAGGATCCAAGATGAGGCAATAATGCCTGACCTCATGGGGTGACATTTCTGTGGCCTTATGTTTATGATATTCCTATTTGTTGTCTCTGTGCTGTGTATTCTTATTGGTAATTATGCAAGCCAGATTTTCCCTGTCTCCTACTGCTTCATGATCCTTAATATTCCGTTGACACTATGTCACCAACTTGGTAGCTCCTTCTCCAGAGCCCATGGATGCATTATTTCATTCTCCGATTTACTATTTGTTCTTCTTGATATTTTGACTTTGATCTTTTTTAATATGATAGTGGCTTTTGCATTGCAAAACTGATTCCTAGTTTATGACAAGATTTACTTTTATACACAAAATCCTCCAAACAGAGCCTGGTTCTGGCATGAGAGCTGGGAGTGCTCTTATTCTTCAGGGCTCTTTATTTGAACCGTCAGGTACTGGAGCCCGCCCTTTGATGTGCTTCCAGCCACTATGTTATCTCCAGTGACATGTTTGAGCCCTTTTGCTTTAGTTACTTCTTTACTACGCATCTTCAGTTAATCCTTCCAACTACATTCAATTAATTTATTTCTCAGCAACTCTTTGAGTTCTCTTTCTCCAGTTTCTATGAACTTTTGATGAACCACTGTTCTCATCTGTACATCTTTGTTCGTTTTCAAAGATAAGAATTATTCCCACCAGTGCTTGGGAACAGGGGCCATTTTTGTAACATTGCCTGGCAGTGAAGGTAATCAGGCCATTAGTTGTACTCAAGCCTGTAGAAGTTTGAGTAGGGGCATGTACATGTTAGGCATGCGTTCTATCGGCTTATGACTCCCTTATGTTCAACCTGCTAACCACCATTACTGTGGTTGGAGACTGTCCCTTTCCAGAGATGAAATGACCCTTTGGGATCATTTACCTTTACCCTCACACTTCTCTCCTGCCCAGACTTAGACCCTCAGTAGCTCATGCACCTAACTTCACTAACTCTTTTTTTTCAAAATTAATTTTAATCAAGACACTGGGATATAAAAGTTTTTCATAGGAGAGTTTCAGGTATACAATATTCCAACACCAATCCCACCACCAGTGTGACCTTTCTTCTACCAGTCTTCCCAGATTTCCTCCCACCCATCAGCCTACCCCTTTGACAGGCACATTTTAAATTGGTTATTGGTTATTGTAAGCTTTGGTCTCAAGCTTAAAGTATTGTGGGTTCTGTGTTTAGATACTTACCTACACCATACGTCTATACCACTGATGTAGCCGAGGCTCCTACCTCCTGGACCTGTTACCTCCCATTTGCCACTTCTAATTTCCCCTTGATTTGTTTCCTTCCCTGTCCTTCTCATTTCTATGCTCTAGGATTAAGGGTAACCTAGGTATCCCCCTTTGATATCTTATTACTCTATCACAGATTAGTGAGATCATTCATCTTCTTCTGACACTGCTTAATGGATGTCTTCTAGTTCCATCCAAGTTATTGCAAATTGTATGATTTCAGCCCTCCTTACAGTTTCATAGTATTCCATAGTGTATGTATTCCACACCTTCGTTATCACTCATTTGTAATTGATTCACTTAGGTTGGTTTTATACCCAAGCTATTGTGCTATATGCAGCAATGAACAATGGTGTACATATGATAGGCACCAAGTTGCTTAGTGACTCAGTTGTAGAAAATGACATCTCAGTGATGTGGAACAACAAAGTATGTAAGAGATAAAAGAGCAGCAACTTATAAAAATTATGATAAACACTGGATCACACAATATTTGGCATACTCAAAGTTCCCATTATTGTATGGTATAAATGTCCCTTCCACTTACACTCTAATGTACTCCGTAACTTTGAGAAGAGATTAGAAGCAAAGAAGCAAGAGTGCAGGAGTGTTCAATCTACAGGCTGTCATACTCAAAGATTTTTGTTTGTTTTGGGGTCACACCTGGTGATACTTAAGATTTACTCTGGTTCTGTACTCAGGGATCTCTCCTGGAAGACTTGGGGAACCATATGGTGTGTCAGGGATTGAACCTGGGTTGGCTGCCTACCAGTGTACTATTGCTCTGGCTCCTGTCACACTCAACATTTTGACTTTCCACGACTTGGAGCCCAAGGTAGAAATTAGGAGTTAAAGCATGTTCTATCCTTTGGTGCTAGGTTTCCAGTCTAGGCGAGAGACTCTCCCAAGGAAGAGCAGTGGGTCCTGACTCCTTCTGAATTGCTCAGCTTTGTTTCCTGGACATGCACACACATAATATGGTTGTCATTTGACTCATTTAGGCTAAGTTTAAATCAAAAGAAAATTCCCTCCTGTCTAGCTTCAGACTTACCCTAGTTCTGGGAAATGTCACAGAGGCAAGCAATGTTTTTGCTCTAAAAATAGTTGTGTCAGAAACTAAGAGTCATGGCAGAAACAACTGGAGGGTTTTTTGGCTCTGAAAGTCTACATGATGTCTGGTAGCAAGTTTATTTGGGTCCCAACTGATAAAAATGCTCTTTAGAGGTAGGAAAGAATGACTATATAATCTTGTTCACTTCTTAGTAAAACCCATGGATTTTTTATTTTTTTTTTGCCTTTCCAGTGACTCTGGGCAGGAAAGGCTAGAGAAGAAAGCCAAGCTTAAGGAAGCCAGATTTCCTTCTAGGTGAGAATGATGGATGTTGAGGTTAAGTTTAATTAATTTGAATATTTGAACATACATATGTATACACACATTGTATACATACATACATATATATGTATATACATACATATATATACATACATACATATGTATATATACATACATACATATATATGTGTGTGTATGTATGTGTGTGTGTGTGTGTTTCTTACTTGGAAAGTAATGAAAAAATGTAAAGCCAGACTTCTTCATGTCTTTTCTTAGAATATCAGTGACCAGCAGGCAAAGCTATCAAACATAAAACACAAGGCAGATCTGACTGCTGGAATGCCTATCTAACAGACTTCAAGAATTTAAGAAGGGAAGATTCTAAAATTAAGAAGAGAGAAATTTTGAGATGGATTTGTTGTAGTAAAGCTTCATGGGAGAGGGGATGGGCAGAATGATAGTACAGCATGTAGGGTGTTTGCTTTGCACATGATCGACTCAGGCTCAATCCCTGGAATCCCTTAATGTCCCCTGAGCACCACCAGTACCACCAGGAGTAATTCCTGAGTGCAGAGCCAGAAATAACCCCTGAGCATCTCCAGATGTGACAGTAACCCTCCACCCCCAAAATAAATCATGGGGGTGATGAGACTATAAAGAAGTTTCACAGTTCATCACTTTTTATATTACTGATTTTGGGAACTCCATTTTATCTCCATTTCCAATTAGATTAGAAAAAAAATACATTAAATTTAAATGTGTATTTAAAAACAATTTTTTTGGCTGTTTCTCTTCATTTTTCAATGGTAAAAATTTTTCCTTTCTAAAGTTTTATTTTTTAAAGGTTTAAAGTATGAGATGAGGATCAAAGTTTTCTCCAGGAGGTTAACTAATAATTGTAATAATAGTACATGTGAGATTCACTAGGGCAAGAAATATATCTTTTATGTTACATTTTATTTACTAGTGTCCAGTATAATGTAAATTACTCAGGAAGTACTTGGTGAATTCCTGATCACCAAATCACCAAATCCATGGACAATTGGAATATGACTTATGGAACTGGTGAGTAAGTTGAATAAAGGGATCAAGTTGAGACTTAACCTGATTAGAACAAAGGTCATGTAAGAGGCAGTGAGGGAATCAGTTGAGAATAGTACTGTTATTGCCAGAATAAGATATTACTATAGAAACTTTAGAAATAATTTGTATTTTACAATATTGGCAAAAGTAACCAAGTTTCAAGAACAGAAAATTAACGATGAATGCTTTGACAGGAATATCTTACAAGATTATACAAAAATTAATTGGAATGTGCAGAGACCAGTTACTTGATTTGTGAGCTAATGAGGCATATACCTAGATACTGATATTAAAACTGAAATGTCATTCTAAAGGAATAACTGTTAAGATCTACTGACAGGAGAGGAAAGAGGGACTAAGGAAGTGAAATATCTGGTCTGGGAGACTGAAGTGAGAGCTGGTTTTGAAAGGATGGGGTCAATGAGGAATAGCAGTCAATTTGGATAGGTAGGCAGTTTGATAAAGAAAATTGCCTGGGTCAGTTAATACTTGAAGATGGATAACTGTCAGGGAAGCTGCCGGGGTCCCCAACAGTGCCAGGAAGTAAGTTCCCTTCTACCTCCGAAGCTGGTGGGGAATGGATGAAGACTCAGGAATCTGATGCAGTTTTAAAATGCTTTACTTATCACAGGTTCAGGCATACAAATCAGCAATAGGAATAACTCTGTGCTTAGGATTCCCGGCTAGAACCCCAGCCACGTGTAGGCCAAGATGGTGGCCACCAAGTGTAAAGACCCTGTAAAGAGGAGACAAAGACAAGACTCCCAAGAAGAGCGCAAGCCCTAAAAGAGAGCCCAAAAGAGAGAGAGAGGCCAGAGAGGAAGCAGGCTAGTTTTATACCCCTGAAACTGAGACCTCCCACTATTATGGGAAGCAGGGAGGGTCAAATGCCCTCAGGTAATTTCTCCCAGCACCTCACTTAGGCCCTTTTATATGCTAATGTTTTGAGCCAAGATCTGCCTGGAAACGCCTTTATAGGGTAGAGAAGGGGGTTTCTGAGGTGGCATGTCTCTGTACCAAAGACTAATACTAATGCCAGTTAAATTTCTCCAAGCCTTCACAAGAGTCTCATCTACTTCACGGTAGTTTTGTATTTTAGTTGCCTTTGAGTTATCAGGGAGTCATGCTTGCTTGCTTGGAGGCAACAGCATTTCTCTCTGGACTTAATTACTTAGAGATCCAAAGTGGCCAGGCAAATATGCTGGTAAGATCTAGCTAGTCCCATGATGATTGTGGTAGCATGAGAGAATATTTATACCAGCCAGTACAGAATACATGGTCAGATAAACTGCCACATTTAAACTACCCCCTATCTACAAAGTGATGTGCAGGAGGCAATCCAGGGCAGATGCAGAGTCTGTTAGAGGAGTCCTGCAACAGATATCCATCTCATGATGAATTATCACATTCTGAGAGAAGTTTCAAGTCAGGCTAGAATTAATATCTTCAGGAAGTTTTCACAGACAGAGTTGTTTAACACAGAGATATGAGCAGAATTCAGGGATGCTGGGAGCCAAAATGATGGTCCACTTAGATGAAATGTACCCAGTGATCAACTCCAGAATAGGGGATATTTCCAAATTGTCATGGGACTTTTGTCGTAGTCTGAGTGTTCAACACAATTAAAAAGAACATGATGAGCAGTATGGTATGAGTGTTCCACATTAAAACAACATTATTTCTGTGTTGAATTAATCCATGATAATCCCAGTGGCACTTCAGATATTTACCATCTTGAAATTATAGCAGGGATTATCATGGATTAATTCAACACAGAAATAATGTTGTTTTAATTCCTTCAAACAATGAACATGACTTTCCTTTCCTTTTTGAAAGTGATGATTCACTTGACCCTCTTTATTTGTATTCCTCTTTTTCTATTACATGGGGTGGGGGCAGTAAAGTGTACATCTCTGATTAATAATGTATTTTGGGTGTAGAAGAACAAGTTAAGCACAGTTCATTTTTTCTTAAAAATTAGCAGCTCAATAGCAAACATAAGCTATGCAGTTGGTGTTATGTGGACTCAATGGGCCTGTCCTAGAGCATTTGTAATCCTAGAAAGAGTAAATTCTATGTAAATTGTATGTAAAGTCTAAATTCTATTCCTCAGGCTGCATCATTAATTCAATCTCTCACGGCTGCCTTTGCTTTCTCCTGAAGCTATATATGCTTGAACAAATTACTTTATAACTCATGGTCTTTCCAAATGAACTGCTTGGGTGTGTTCAAATGGAACAAATGTGGCTGTTCCAAATGAACAGGTGTGAGAAGAACCCAAGACCCTATAGTATCACAACTTTAATAGACTATAAATATTCCTACATTATATTCAAAGTATGCAGATTTTTAGAAACTGTAAGATGGTTCTTAACACTGGAGTTTCTGCTAGCACTGGTTATTAACTCCCTGTATGTACTGTCCAGTGGATTTTGGCAATGTCTCCGCCTGTGGAATTCCTAAAGTCCGAAAGACCTGCCAGAATATTTTCTTTGCATTCCCTCCATCCTTTTTCCTCACTGGCAGTCTAGAGGATCCTGTGAGTGTGGGCTTTGTACATTAGTCCTCTTGGGTGGATGTGAAATGTAAATGGTGCCTTTCTTTGCAGGTAGGTTGGCAGTCAGAACACTGCTGGCAAAATGCATGATTTCAGGCTCTTAGCCTAAGGCACACAAGTCAACTTTGAATAGCTTATTCATTCTGCTTTTACACCAAGGGCTCAATGTTCTATTCTATTCAGCACCCAGGAAATTGGGGAGATTTTATTCAGTGCTTCTTAAAGCGGTGTGTGTGTGTGTGTGTGTGTGTGCTTGTATGTGTGTGCGTGTGTATAAATTCAAAGTCAATAAGTTTTTTTAATTGTGTCTTCAACTCTTTTTTTTTTATACAGAAGGGATTCAAAGTCCCAAGTCCCAAATTGGGCTTAGCATCTCTTCTCAGGGCCTGCTTAGTCTGTTTATTACTTTCTATTGTTATGGTTGTCATAGAAGTTTGTTTCTCTCTAATATGTGATGCTTTCAGCTCAGATTTGGCTGCTGGGCCCCGGATGACTGCAATGATCAGAGGTTTTATTAAGAGGTATTTTAGGGAGTTGAAAATATCATACTTCTTTGAACCAGATTTATTTCCGGAAATTACATATTGCTTTATTTTTATTTTTCTCCCTTCTCTCTGGCCAAATGACTAATTATCAGTTCCCCAAATGGGAACTTGATTTCATGGTATCTAGTACTCCAGGAATCAAATGCATCTGAGATATTTTTTTTTTTTTTTTGTAAATTCTAGTTCGGAAAAGCATGGGGAGGTATCTCAATAGGTTGTCATTTAGTCTTTCAGTATGTACATACTGAATATACACTGCTGGCCAGCCTCTGGGAATTCAGAATCCACACCCTCATTTTTCTGGTACTGTGGCATAACAGAGTCCTTCTAACTTAGAGTCAGAATAACCAGTTTTAGTTTTGACTCTGCCACCTATTGATGGGAAAGTTAATATAAGTGCAATGTAATGAAGGCACAGAAGGCTTCGTTAAAATGGATTGTCGGGAAAGAATCAGATGGGTGAGTAACACTTCAGTATAGAATAATTAGGAGTTTTCCACGTGGATGAGATGAAGGAATGGATTCCATGTAATACGGATAGTGAGGAGATCATCATATGTAATGCACACATAAGATACAATATCTTAAAGGGGCAGAGAACTGTCTTTGAAGCAAAGCATTTGGTGTATGGGGAGTCACTCTTGAGGGTGTTGTTGGAAAGATAGGTTGGCAGTGCCTTGTGAAGGCCCTGAAGGTTTGGTTTCAATCTGCTTCCAGGATGCTCTAACCACAGGTTTTAATCTGATAGATCAAATGGTCCAATGTACTTTGAATATGCTCCTGGTTGCTTCACTGAAGAGGGATTGGGTCCACAGGGAAGGGAAGAAGACAGAGGACTTGTCTATTCCAGAATAGAGATGAGGTGTGGTTTTTCACATCTGGTTCAGTCAAGTACCATTCATGTTTCTGCTACAGGATAGGTCTAATGAGTATGTGAGGGTGAGTACTTGGAAGACTGTCTTTGAAAGTGACAACTGTCTGGTTATCTGGTTGTACTAAGGTTACTGATAGTTCTGGGAGTGTGCAACAGAGAGGCTCTGATGGAGTCTGGTGCCTGGTTTCCATGACCCAGCCACTTTGCAACGACAGTGTGCTAACCACTTGAGGCAGTCCCTTGGCCCATATAGCACTAAAGAGCATTGGCCTTTTTTTCTCTTTTTTTCTAAATGAACCTTTGAACCTCTTTGAAGTCAAGAGGACTTTCACTCTGCCACAGTCAGAATTAGTCTTTTTGTCATCAGACTCCACAGGGAATCTATCCTTGGCAAAAATCTAAGTTGCGTGCTTGGCTGAAAGACATTGTTGTTACATTTGTTGGACACAGCTTGGTGTTAAATTGATCCTGGAGATTAAAGTTTGTGATAATCATGATGCCAATTAGAGTTAACTGATAGAGATATAATATTATTCTATACAAAACTAAAATAAAGTACCATTGTTTTGGTCTCCATATATGGTAGTGGAGAAGGTAGTGGAGAAGGAATTTGTTGATGTCTTAGTTAGATGGGGAAAGCAAATATGGTTCCCTATAAAGTTAAGTCTTAAATTTTATATGAAGAAAATTCCAAAATGGTGGGAATTTTGGGCCAGCTATCAGAATATATCCAACCTTAAATTTAAATTGATGTAATTGCTGTATAAATGAGGGATATATTTAAACTTGAGATGTGGAAGGAGTTAGAGGAGGTTCACTGATGAGAAGATAACATTAGAATGGATTGAGTAGGAGGGTGGAAGTATAGTTCATGCATCTTTAATATTGATTAAGGATGGAAGTATAGTTCATGCAACTTTAATATTGATTATACACACTCATATCTAGGTAGAGGCATAAATATACTCTTTTGTGCATGAATATACTGTTATCCAGTACTACTTACTAGAAATTAGAAATTATTCTTTTCCTATTGAATGCTTTTCCCATTTTTTGAAAATAAATTGCACATGTATGTGATTGTGTACTGGACTTTAATTTTATTTTATGGGTATAGATGTATATTCTTATGTAGGACAACTATATAACACTGCTTTATTGTGAAATTAGGAAGTATGAAACCATAAATTTTTATTCTATGTCAAGGGTGCTATAGCTATTTTTGGTTTCTTTAATTTCTACATGAGTTTTAGAGTCAATTTATTTAAAAAATAGGATTCATACTTTGGTTAATATTCTAATGAATTTTCATGTTAATCTGGGAAAATTTTCATGATATTAAATATTACAATCTTTAAATATATTTACATTTAGTATTTTTTATCTTACTTAATATCAATCAGAAGTTTTATAGTTTTTGTATATACATTTTGTACTTATATTGTATGTGTGTGCGTGTGTATAAATTCAAAGTCAATAAGTTTTTTAATTGTGTCTTCAACTCTTTATTACAGTGTGTCTTGGTGCTGTTCTGTTTGGGTTTATTTTGCTTGGCACTCTGTGCACCTTCTGAATCTATGCACAAGCCTCCCTCCTCAGACTAGAAGAGTTCTCCTATCTCTTCCACTACCTGTCCTTCCTCTTTCTATGCTTCCTTGTCTTCTGATATCACTGTAATGCAGAGATTATTGCTCTTGCAATTGACCATTAAATGTCTACTATTTTCTTTAGTGTTTTACATCTCCTTTCTGTTTCCTCTTACTTTGTGGTGATGTGTTCTGTTTTGTCTCCAAGCACATTGATTCTGTTTTCAGCTTCCTCAGTTCTGCTACTATGACTTGCCACTGTGTTCTTTAGCTCCTTTGATTATAACTGAATATTCATTTTGTTAATATTGTGCATCAATTTTTCTTCTAGATGAATGAACTTTTTTTTTACTTTTTTTGGTTCACACCCGGCAATGCTCAGGGGGCTACTCCTGGCTCTGCACTCAGGAATTACTCTTGGCAGTGCTCGGGGACCATATGGGATGCCGGGGATCGAACCCGGGCTGGTACAGGCCGGTCATGTGCAAGGCAAACGCCCTACCCGCTGGGCTATCACTCCGGCCCTGATGAATGAATTTTTCATTCAATGCTTTCTTCATTTTGTTGTCATTGAGGAAACTATTGTTCTAAGATCTTCTTGGGCAGTGTTGAGAGTTTTGATAAAGTTAAGTGTTTGACTGGGCTTCTTTTAAACCCTTATCTGCCAAAGCCACTTAATTGCTTTTGTTTTCTCCTTCTTCTTGTTTCATAGGTCTAGGAGTGGCACTTCAAATTCCAGCTGGTCTGAGCAGTGATCTGACAGTGTTTATTATGCTATCCCCACAGTCATATGAGAAAATTTTACTGGTTTGGTGTTGTTGAAACCAGAGTCTACAGTGTGAGATGAGTGGATAAGAATGGGCACACAATGGTAATATGCTTATTGATTTAAAGTGTAGATGTGGTTCTGCAGAGATGGCCAATGTTGGCATGTAGATTGCCAGGCCACAGGTGAAGTAGAATCCACCTCTGGTTCCCAAACGGACAAGGGTATGAGGGTATGAATTGGGAGGTTGCTACCTAAAAAATGCCACAGCAGAGAGTGTGGGGTGTATGTTGTATTTTTTCCTGATTTCTAAGGATCTTCAGTCCTTAAATATGGGATGGATAGTTCTGATCAGAGCCTGGTCACTCTGTAAGTCCTTCTCATACACATAGATCACATTTAGAAAGACATAATCAATGAAAAGGCACTGATGTTAATGCCAGAGAACTAGGCCTGTTTGTTGGGGGAACATGTTACGGTATCCTTAAGTTTTCCTCAGAGCTCCTAGGGTTTAAAGGGACTAGGGCTTGTATAATTTTTCTATTCTTGAATGAATTGCCTCCACATAATGCTGAATGTCTCTCAGATTTTGAACCTTATCACTTAGTTAACTACCAATAGCAGAGAAACAGGAATAAGCTATGTAAAATTTTTATGATAGGAGTAACTACTTGTATATAAAAATTATACCTTTTTTGGGTAAAAAACATGGATAGTAATATTACTTCCAAATCAAGGGAGCTAGTAGTTGTTACAATAAAGGTAGTAAGCTCATTGAAGTGGATGATAAGCGGACTTCTATCTGTACTGAGTTCATTAACAACAACTTTTCCCTCAGGGGTTGTGTCAGTTCCCATTTTAAGGAGACTAATGCAAACGTGTCCATGAAGAAATAAATTTGGTCAAGCTAAGCATCTATGGATGAAAAGAAGCCAACCTCCAGAGTTCATAGGTAGCAGAACAAGAGGACACTAGTTCCTTAGGGCCCAGAAAAATATGATTGTATAGCCTCGGACTTTTTTTTATTAACACATGAACTTCTGTATTAGATAGGGATTCAAATAAAGTAGGTAATAAATCAGTAAAGAAGCAAAGTCAAATGACTCAATGGAGCTAATGGTGTATTTTATTACGGTGTTATGAAAGTACTTCCAGTTCTACCAGTTTATTTTTGGCAAACTGATGGAAGTTTAGAATCTATTTATGGGACTCATTTATTACCCAGAAGGGAAGGATGTTCTTTGCAGTAGGAGCAATGTAAATATCTATGGGTTTAGTGAGTCAGGAGTTTTCTGGCTGAAGTTTTGCTTTTAGTACTGCCTTGAAGGCATATCTGTCCAGACTTAACCTTCATGAGCAAATGCAACTTTGTTGGGTTGCTATAAGGCCCTGTCCCCAGCAACCAAGACTTAGGTACAGGAAAAGCAAACTAATGCTCATCACCATGATAGTTATAATGATTATAAGAATAATAATTTCTTCTATTTGTGTACTTTCTCTGTCCACAGAACTGTTTAAGCAAAATTAATTTCTAAAACTCAGCGCACTCTATAGTGAAATTTGCATTCACATCTTTTGACAATGGTAGCTATTACTGGCTGTTCTTTACATTGTCAACTTTAATAAGATAAATTTCCACACATAATGCTAACAGATTCCTAAATTTATGTTGCAGCTCAAGTAAAACTCCTTTGTTTTTTAGTCTGAGTATTTCCTTGACCACTTTTCTTTTGCAGTGAACACTTTTGTGAAGAAACAGGATCTTAGTTCAAGGTCTTAGTACCCCCAGACTGCTCAGACATTAAGCTTTTCATGCTATTTCCTGATGAAACATGCTGCTCACCAGTTTCCTGATGAAAATATGAGGGAGACATCACATAGTTTCAAAGAATTCCCTCCACTGGCATGGCCTTGCTGGAGACCTAGCAAAAACTGGATGTGGATATACTGTTAGGGACGAAGCATGCTGAAGTAAGAATAGCCAAGTGTGACTACATAGTCTCTTAGGTGGCTTCCTTGCAATGCAATGATGAGAATGATTAATATCATAAAAGTATAACTAGAGATCCTAGGTAGAGTCTCTTGGGGTGCGCGGCTGGCCGGGCGGGCGCCTGGGGCTGTGGTAGAGCTCCAGGTCTCGGCAGAAGGCGGAACTACAACCCCCAGAAGTCCGAGCGGAACCGGAAGTAAACCGTCATTTTGAACTCTCACCCCGGCCTGCCTGCATCCTAGGTAGAGTCTCTGGGGTGTGCGGCTGGCGGGCGGGCGCCTGGGGCTGTGGTAGAGCTCCAGGTCTCGGCAGAAGGTGGAACTACAACCCCCAGAAGTCCGAGCGGAACCGAAGTAAACCGTCATTTTGAACTCTCACCCCGGCCTGCCTGCATCCTAGGTAGAGTCTCTGGGGTGTGCGGCTGGCCGGGCGGGCGCCTGGGGCTGTGGTAGAGCTCCAGGTCTCGGCAGAAGGTGGAACTACAACCCCCAGAAGTCCGAGCGGAACCGAAGTAAACCGTCATTTTGAACTCTCACCCCGGCCTGCCTGCATCCTAGGTAGAGTCTCTGGGGTGTGCGGCTGGCCGGGCGGGCGCCTGGGGCTGTGGTAGAGCTCCAGGTCTCGGCAGAAGGTGGAACTACAACCCCCAGAAGTCCGAGCGGAACCGGAAGTAAACCGTCATTTTGAACTCTCACCCCGGCCTGCCTGCATCCTAGGTAGAGTCTCTGGGGTGCGGCGGCTGGCGGGGCGACGCGCTTGCGCGCTTATTATTACTAAAACTAGGAAATTCAACACCAAGGGTAGGTAATACCCTCAAGAAAAAAAGAAACAGTACACTAGAGGAATTTATCCCTGAACACCGCAACACCATGGGAAAACAACGCAGATCCCCAGCTCGAAGAACAGATGAAGGAATTGACCGTGAAGAATCAAAAAAGAATACAGATATGCATGATCACTCTGACAATGAAATTAGAGAGGAAATTGGTAGGATGTTTAAGGAGCTCAACGAAAAAATTGAGCAGATGTCCAATAAAATACAGGAGAACATAAACGGAGCTGTTGAAAGGGCAGTCAATAAACTACGGGAGGAAATGAGAGCAGAAATGAGAACCATGCAAAGAGAAATATTGTCACTTAAAAACTCAGTAGATGAAATGAAAAACACAATCGGGGCTCTCAACAATAGGATGACAGCAGCGGAAGAGAGAATCAGTGAGACTGAAGATGAGCTGCAGAAAGCACTCAGAGAACTACATAAGATGGAAAAAGATCGGAAAATGGATCAGCAACGGAACAGAGAACAATGGGATGAAGCCAGGCGGAACAACATAAGAATCATCGGAGTCCCAGAGGGACAGGAAAGTAACCCCAAGGAAATTAAAACAGTTAAAAACATCCTGGCTGAAAAGTTCCCCGAGTTAAAGGATGAAGGCATCCAGATCCAAGAAGCCCGACGCGTACCAGCAAGAAGAGACCCCAATAGAAAGACCCCAAGACACATCCTAGTCAAAGTAATGGATACCATAGACAGAGACATAATTCTTCAGGCAGCAAGATCAAAGAAGGAAATTGTGTACAAAGGAGCATCCATTCGACTTTCAGCAGACTTCTCAGAAGACACCCTCCAAGCCCGAAGGCAGTGGTGGGATATAGTAAAAAAACTTAATGAAATGAACGCCTCAGCAAGAATTCTTTATCCAGCTAAACTCTCACTCAGATTTGAAGGACAGATATACAACTTCTTGGATAAACAACAGCTTAGGAACTTTGTAAAATCAAAACCAACCTTAAAAGAAGGACTGAATGATCTACTATAAGACGAGACATAACCCAAAAGAACAACCAACCTACACAGAAAGATGGCACAAAATCCCATGACAATAATATCTCTCAATGTCAACGGTCTAAATGCACCAGTTAAGAGACACAGAGTGGCAAAATGGATCACAAAATGGAATCCGACATTCTGCTGCCTTCAAGAAACACACCTGAACAATCGGAGCAAAGACAGGCTCAAAATAAAAGGCTGGAAAACAATCCTTCACTCAAACAACCCATCCAAAAAGGCTGGGGTAGCCATACTGGTATCTGACAACATAGACTTCAGGCTGAAGAAGGTCAGAAGGGACAGTGAAGGTCACTTCTTAATAGTCAAGGGATGCATATATCAGGAAGAAATCACGCTATTAAACATATATGCACCCAATGAGGGGCCAGCAAAATACCTAAAACAACTACTAATAGACTTCAAAGAAGACATTGACAGCAACACAATTGTAGTTGGAGACTTCAACACTGCTCTATCAACCCTGGATAGATCAACAAGATTGAAACTTACCAAGGAAATACTGGCCCTAAAAGAGGAGATGGAAGAAAGAGGGCTGGTAGACATATACAGGACATTTCATCCCCAAAAAGCTGAATACACTTTCTTCTCCAGTGCACATGGAACATACTCCAAAATAGATCACATGCTGAGCCATAAATCATACCTCCATAAAATCAAGAAGATAGAAATTGTGCCAACTATTTTTTCAGACCATGATGCACTGAAAATAGAAGTTAATTGTACACAAAAACGGAGACCAATACCAAGTACCTGGAAACTAAACAGCTCACTGCTGAACAACCAGCAAGTCATAAAAGAAATCAAAGAGGAAATCCAAAGATTCCTTTGAAATAAATGAGACTGAAGACACGAATTACCAGAACTTGTGGGATACAGCAAAAGCAGTGTTAAGAGGCAAGTTCATAGCTCTTCAGGCATTCATCAGAAAAGAAGAAAAGGCCATCATAAACAGTCTGACTTCCCAACTTAAGATCTTAGAGAGTGATCAACAAAAGGAGCCCAACCCAAGCAGAAAGAAAGAAATAATAAAACTTAGAGCAGAAATCAATGAGATGGAATGTCAAAAAACAATCCAGAAGATCAACGAAACCAAAAAGCTGGTTCTTTGAAAAAAATAAACAAGATTGACAAACCACTTGCAAGACTTGTAAGAAAAGGAAAAGAGAGAACCCAAATAAATAGAATCAGAAATGAAAACGGAGACATCACAACTGAAAACACAGAAATTCAAAAGATCATCAGAGATTACTATGAGAGCCTGTATGCCACGAAACAAGAGAACCTAGAAGAAATGGACAAATTCCTGAATTCCTATAGCTTCCCAAGTCTGCAACAAGAAGATTTGGAATACCTCAACAAACCTATCTCCATCGAGGAGATAGAATCGGTAATCAAAAGTCTCCCCAAACACAAAAGCCCAGGCCCAGATGGATTCACCAGTGAATTCTACAAAACCTTTAAAGAGGACCTACTACCAATTCTTTTTAAGCTCTTCCGGCAAATTGAAGAAACAGAAATACTCCCAAATAGCTTTTACGAGGCACATATCACCCTGATACCCAAAGCAGACAAAGATGTCACAAAAAAGGAAAACTACAGACCAATCTCCCTGATGAATACAGATGCTAAGATCTTCAACAAAATACTAGCAAATAGAATCCAAAGAGTCATCAAAAAGATTGTACACCATGACCAAGTGGGATTCATCCCGGGAATGCAAGGATGGTTCAACATCCGCAAGTCAATCAACATAATACATCATATCAACAAAAGAAAAATAAAAACCATATGATCATATCAATAGATGCAGAGAAGGCATTTGACAAGATTCAACACCCGTTCATGATGAAAGCTCTCCGTAAAATGGGGATTGAAGGAACCTTCCTCAAGATAATCCAGGCCATCTACTACAAGCCCACAGCGAGCATCATTCTCAATGGGGAAAAACTGAAAGCCTTCCCCTTAAGATCAGGGACAAGACAAGGCTGCCCGCTCTCACCACTTCTATTCAATATAGTACTGGAAGTACTTGCCATAGCAATCAGGGAAGAAAAAAGACATTAAGGGCATCCAGATAGGAAGGGAAGAAGCCAAGTTATCACTATTTGCAGATGACATGATATTATACCTGGAAAACCCAAAACTCTCTACCAAGAGGCTCCTAGAAATAATACATTCTTATAGTAGAGTAGCAGGGTACAAAATCAATACCCAAAAGTCAATGGCCTTCCTATATGCAAACAGCGAAAGAGAAGAAAGGGACATTAAAGAAACTATCCCATTCACAATTGCACCGCAGAAAATCAAATACCTAGGAATCAGTTTGACAAAGAATGTAAAGGATCTCTACAAAGAAAACTACAAAACTTTACTTCAGGAAATAAAAGAAGACCTGAGGAAATGGAGACACATTCCCTGCTCATGGATTGGAAGGATTAACATTATCAAAATGGTAATACTCCCTAGAGCTTTATACAGATTTAATGCGGTCCCTATAAAGATACCCATGATGTTCTTCAAAGAAATTGAACAAACACTCCTGAAATTTGTATGGAATAATAAAACCCCACGAATAGCTAAAGCAATCCTTGGGAAAAAGAAGATGGGAGGTATCAATTTCCCCAACCTCAAGCTCTACTACAGAGCAGTTGTAATTAAGACAGTGTGGTATTGGTATAGAGACAGACCCGTAGACCTATGGAATAGAACTGAGTATCCTGAAACGCACTCACAAATATACAACCACTTAATCTTCGATAAAGGAGCAAAAAATATTAAGTGGAACAAAGAAAGCCTCTTCAACAAATGGTGCTGGGAAAACTGGGCAGCTACATGTAAAAAAATGAACTTAGACCTCCTTCTAACGCCATGCACAAAAGTCAGATCAAAATGGATTCTAGATCTCGGATATCAGACATGAATCTATAAGGTACATCGAAGAAAACATAGGAGAAACGCTCTATGACATCGAAACGAAAAGTATCTTTAAAGACGACACACCGCTGACCAAGCAAATGGAAGCAATGATAAACAAATGGGATTATATAAAATTGAAAAGCTTCTGCACCTCAAAAGAAACGGTGACCAAGATACAAAGACAATCCACAGAGTGGGAAAGGATATTCACCCAATACCCATCTGACAAGGGGTTAATATCCAGGATATATCAGGCACTGGTAGCACTCCACAAGAAGAAAACAGCCAACCCCATCAAAAAATGGGGAGAAGAAATGAACAGAAGCTTCCAAAAAGAAGAAATTCGAATGGCCAAAAGGCATATGAAAAAGTGCTCTTCATCTTTGATCATCAGGGAGATGCAAATCAAAACAACAATGAGGTACCATCTCACCCCACAGAGACTGGCACACATCCAAAACAGCAAGAACAACCGGTGCTGGCGTGGATGTGGGGAAAAAAGGGACTCTCATCCACTGCTGGTGGGAGTGCCGACTGGTCCAGCCCTTTTGGAAAACAATATGGACATTCCTCCGAAAGCTAGATATTGAGCTCCCATTTGATCCAGCAATAGCACTCCTGGGAATATACCCTAGAGACCGAAAAACACATAGCAGAAACACTATCTGTACTTCTTTATTCATCTCTGCGCTATTCACTATAGCTAGAATCTGGAAACAACCTAAATGCCCGAGAACAGAGGACTGGCTAAAGAAACTGTGGTTCATCTACACTATGGAATACTATGCGGCTGTCAGAAAGGATGAAATTATGAAATTTACCTGCAAATGGATGGACATGGAGTCTATCATGCTGAGTGAAATTAGTCAGAAGGAAAAGGACAGATATAGAATGACTGCATTCATTAATAGGATATAGATACCAGTGTTTTAATAAATATGGGAAATTGTAATGGCAGATTAAAACTCACCACTGAATATACACAAAGAGACTTAAGTGATTAACTCTAACTATCTGCAGGGCTAGCCACAATGTGTAAAATAAGAGGGAGAGAGATGCAGAGACAGAGAGAGAGAGAGAGAGAGAGAGAGAGGAAACTGGGGTACCTGCTATTAAGGCGGGTGGGGGATGGGAGGGGGAGGGGTACATTGGTGGTGGAAATGGGGCACTGGTGGAGGGATGGGTGCTGGAATACTGTATTACCAAGAACCAATTATGAACACCTTTGTAATTGTATGTTTCACGGTGGTATAATAAAAAAATTAAAAAAAAAGTATAACTAGAATAGGCTAGACATAAAGATTATCCTTCCCTTTAAATTTTAGAAATTTTAGAATGTTAGTGGGAATATTTACACTTGATAGGACTACTTGATGCAGAGGGAAAATGGCTAATGATGTGGTCTTGAGAGAGATATCACTCATTATATAATCATCTCAGGTGGTTCTTACATGATAGGAGTTAATACATTCTGCTGCACATGTTGTCATGATATAAATGGGAGAAGTTTAGTGCTTAGATGATTGTCTACTTAACTCTGTTCTCTTGAGCTTCTGTTATTAAATTGCTTCCTCAGGAGGACTTTTCCTGATGACTCTGTAAAATAGTCTCTGTTCCTTTGCTCACAGCTTCCTAGCACCTTACTCTGATTTAAGTTTTCTTTAATTTAAGTTTTCTTTATGGTATTTATCATTTTTATATATACTTTTTTCTTTTTAAAACTATTTTCCTCTTTTCACTAGAACATAAGTTTTTATGGAAGCTCATTCTTTATTTTCCACTGTACTTTCATCTCCCTGGGGAGAGCTGACAGCTAGCAATACTTAATAAACACGTTGAGCAAATAAGTGGGTACATGAGACTAATGCAGGTCAAATGCTTTGTATAGTGGCTGGCACATGATGCTTACTTAAAATTATTTTCTTGTTATTAGTTATGTGGGGGTGGGTTTTAGGTAAAATGTTAACAGACCTGAGATTGTGCCTCTCTAAGAAAAGGCGTCTCATTTGAATTCTGGCTGGGCCAGACAGAATGTGGAGAGCTCAAGGCTCTTGTTGTATGCAACATTATCCAGAGAACTTTATTGGGACTTTAAGAAACAGACAACAGAATCTACCAAAAATGCCCCAAATCTCTTTACACCTGGGAATCAGGCCAAGCATGTCACTCACAGTGGGATAATGAAAGAATTTTAAATTAGAAAAATATCATTTGGGCAATCATAATAGCGGGCCTCAGAAAGTGGAGCAAGCACAGTAAAGAATTTAACAGTGCAGAGTTGGGTCCTGGGCAACTCATGTTTTGCAGGAGGTCTGCAAGATACAGTCTGTGGCTACCACACTCCTTGGTGTTCAACAATGCCGTAATTATTCCCTAAAGCTGGTTACATTGCAATGTACTGCCAGGCTTCTGAGCGATAGAGTTGGTGTTAAGCCTCTGACCCTGGAAACTCTAGTTAAATTGGTTACACAGACATGATAAAGGGGTAGACTTCTTTCTATTAAAAATTGGCTCAGCTATATATTCTGACCCAAGAATGTGCCACTCAAAACTTGGTCTGTGTGTTTTTGTCTCCCTAAATTCCCATAAATCCCTCTTCCTTAAGAGAAAACCCATATTCTATAGGGTTTTATCTGCAAAAATTCTGATAGTTACAGTCTCAAATAAACTTGAGCTGCTACTCAAGCTCAGAAATCAATGTAGGTGAAAAAAACTTAGCACCGATCCCTCTTTTACCATAATGTTTTTGCTTTCTTTTCATTAGATCAATATCTCATTCTTGGCCTTGTCCTTAGTTAGGGCCTCCCGAGTTCATTCTGATGAATTTTTTATTAAGGAGAATCTCAAGGAGTTGTGTTTCCTATCAGAAGACCATTTGCGTTTCCTATGAAAATCTTGTCTTCTCTTTAGCACCTTAACTCCCTACATTAATGGTTTACTCTGAGGAGAAATTATGAACATGTGTTTCATTATAGCTCAGTTGTACTTACTAGCTGAGAATGAAAGCAGTTGAAATAACATCCCAGACAAATACTTTCCACAATCTGTAGGGAGTAATCAATGCTTGGAATAGAAGTCTATTTGGCGACAGTGTGAACATTCCGTTTTCTGAAGCATGCGTATGTGCCCGACTTTTGTGGTCTCCTACCTTCTCATTATTTCTCAACCACTTGTTAGTGTGAATTCCCAGATCCAAGAGGGCCTCCATCTGCAGATTTGTATGGCTTATTTCAACAGAGTGCCTTTTATTTGCCTACAGTTTGGGTTTAATAGGAGACGATTTAACAAAGCAAGTCAAATAAAAGCTGAGTAGGCTCCCGGAGCCCTCATCTATGGAGGCACATTCATGGCCTAATTTTCCTGTGGGAAGACACAGCTGCGAGAAGGCAGCCTGAGTGCCCCAAAGCAAAGGAGGAGCCTCTTCCTGTGACCCTCAGAGCACATGCTGAGGGTTGAGAGTTATGTGTGTGTGGGGGGAGACTTTGTTTTTCACTCTTTTAGAGCTCATTGCTCTCATATAAATGACTGGAAATGGAGAAGAAGGGATAAGAATTGTGACTAATTTCTCTGGGGAACCTAAAAATCTTTACTCCTGACCTTGGTGTGTTGCCTCCCACGTCCTCCCACTGTAAGACTCATGGCAGCTTTATGACAAGGTGGGTGTTTGTGATATAGTTCAGGATGGGGACGAACTTTATCCTCCCTGGTAGTGGTGTTCTTTCCATGACGGGGGCTGATGCTTAGCCAGTGGAATCCCAGTGAGCTAAGGGAACAGGCGGTGAGTGTCAGGTTGATTCAGCTGAGGAAGTCATGGCCTGGAATAGCCTTATAAGGCTGTGTTCCGGTGGAAACGAGACTGTCTCAGCTTGAAAAATCCAAAGCTCTGAACATTCCCAGATGACATCTGTAGTTTTTCCAACACACATTTGTCCTCCTTGGTTCCTTGCCGTGCTTTGATTGTGCAACCACAACTTGGCAGGTTCTTCGTCCTGTGAAATCTGTACATTTTCAGCTCTGACATCTCAAAAATAATCACTGAAATATTTTTTATCAAGAAAGTTTATCGTAAAGAAGAACCACACCCATATCAACATTTCTTGTAACTAGTGTTAGGAGAGTGATGACTTACAAGGGAGGACGACCTAGTGGAAGAGAGACTGACTTTGGAATTAGAGCCAATTTAAGCCCTGACTTCCTATGCTTTAGCTTACTAAAGACCCTTAAGCCTCAGAAGCCCCATTAGTGATTGTTTTGCCAACTAAGGCAGCAGTTCAATAAAAGGGCATGAGGAGGTGGTGCTGCTTAGGCCCTGCAGTGCTGAGGATGCCCAGTCCCCCCTAGTGAGGCTAGAAGCCTCAAGATTCACATTCAGTGTTGCTCGAGGGTTTCCATGCTATACACTGAGAGTTTCCAGTGCTATATTCCAGTGGGGGACCATATAATGCCAGGAAATGAAGCTGAGATGGCTTTATGCACTGTCAAGCCACAGTGGTATGTGAGTGTTTATGTGTATGTATATGTTGTAGGGATAGGCCCTTCAGTAGAAATAGGAGTATAAAGAAGCTTATTGTATATGTAGAGAATCAGTACATAGAAGCTTACTGTATATGTAGAAATAGGCACTCATGCATACATGCATAACATGCACATATACAGGCACATATTTCTTCTTTCAGAACTCTACTTTGCTTTTAATAAATAGCTAGCTCTTGAGGCAAACATAGGTTCAAACCTACGTGTCTATGAGTTATTCCTCAAGCTTTTATGTTGTATGAGAATATCAGAAAGGGGTTTTATGCTAATCTTAACAGAGGCCATCCCAGATTGTTTTCTTCTCAACAATCAACTGGTAGCAAGTACAATTAAAAGATGAGCAATTGCTTCTGACTCGTATAAATGTCTAAGCTCTGAAGATAGAAATTATCCTAAATCCTAGTTTGAGACATCTGGTAAAGAGAGAAATGTTTTTCATCAACCTTGGAATTCTTCCCTAGCACTGAGCACTCATGCATTTCCAAATAGAGTTCATGACAGATCTTCCTTGGCATGCTGAGAAAAGATATATAGCTCCTTCCTTTATGTAGTCTGTATGCCAAACTATTGATTGCCAACTTTTTTAGTTCACACAGAGTGTTAGAGTTCATAAAAGGCTTGATGTATCATGCTATGAAATGGAGCCCAAGTAATATATATATATAAAAAGAAAACACAACCAGACAACTTCTTCCTGGAGCAAGAGCAAACTTTACCACCAACTTTACTTGTCATTTAAAACAAGATATTAATATGTTGAATTTTTTTATTATTTAGTGCATCATTTAATTTGTCACCCAAATTATTAATTAATACTAATTAATCACCCAGTATATATGAGCACTATTGAAGGATGGTGAATACAATGACAAACAAAACAAGGAAATTGTGATCATTTATGGAGACTCTAGTTCATGCTACTTTAGTCTATAAAACAAGGTAAAAAGTGTGGAAAGGAGGATATAGGAGGACATTTATACCTATGAGTATAAGGGAGGGCACTGTGTCTGTATTTATAAAGCAAGAATTCAAAGCATAGTTTAGGCTTTGACATGGATTTAGTGTGGCTGGGCCAAAAGTACAGGGGGGAAAGTGACTCTGGGGGAGGTTATAGGGGATGGACTGTTCAGATCATTGGATCTTGAAGCCCCTGAAAGCCGTTGTGGAACATTGGATTCTATTATGAAGCACTAGGGAATTTATGAAGAAATTTTAAGAATATGTGACCTAAGTATGAAGCTAGGAAGAATATTTGGGATTCACGGCTGTGATCACTGGTGGTGGCCTCAATTCTGGCAGAGGAAAGAAGAGCTAAGGACTAGCAGAGAGTATCAATAGGACTTTGTAATTTATTGGATAGACAGAGAGAAGGAGAAAAAATCACAAGTAAGCAACCAACTTTCTGGTTAAACCTGAGAGAGAATGTACTAGGTTTAGGGGAATAAGTAAATTTTATGTTAGAATTATGAGTATGTAAGATGAAGTAGAGATACTGAGCATATGTATATTAGTGGCATATGCATATGAAACTAGAAATGTCAAGGATAGAAAGACAGATTTCTAATCTATCAAATTTTAACTCCAGCATAGAGGTGAAATGTTTAGCAATGAAGATTAATGCATGAAAATGAACTGGATTGATAAACATACCCAGGGAAGATCTCTGGGAAATGTAGCACATCAAAGTTGGGCAAGGAAGATAAATGGCTTGAGGAGACAAGAAGAAACAATCAGAGAAGTAGGAGAAGAATGAGTAAATGGTCAAGTGAGGGAGAATGGAAAAGAGAAGGTTTCAATTAGTGCAGGTAGTGCAAGTACATCTAATGGAAGCTGAGTCAAGGAAGATTGAGGTTCCAGGGAATTAAGATAGAGAAGTGACAAAAAAAGAGAAGAGAAAGGGAGAGAGAGAGAGAAGCAAAATGTCTGCCATAGAGGCAGACTGGGGACATGTGGGATGTGTGGGGTGGGTTGGGGTGGGAGGGAAACTGGGACATTAGTGATGGGAAATGTACACTCGTGAAGGGTGTTGGAATATGATATGACTGAAACCCAATCATGAACAACTTTGTAACTGTGTGTCTCACTGATTCAATAAGAAAAAATTAAAAAAATTAAAAACGATTGAGCTTCCTTTGGGATTTGAAGAAGGTGGGGAGCTGTTTGTCTTGTAGTAGCAATGTAAGTGCAGGAGTGATGGAGGCATAAAGAACTCAATGGACTCATGCACAGTTCAAAGGTAATCGATTAGGTGGACAAATATGTGTTGCAAGTGAGATAGGGTAGTAGCTAGATGACAATTAGATAAAAACATTCTTTGTGCATTTTCCCATCTATTTTTTTTAAATTTTGGATTATTTAAATTTTTTTTATTATACCACCGTGAAATATACAGTTACAAAAGTGTTCATATTTTGGTTTCAGTCATACAGTGTTCCAGCACCTATTCCTCCACCAGTGCCCATTTCCCACCACCAATGTCCCCTGATTCCCCCCTCCCTCAGCCTGTGTCTATGGCAGGCAATTTTCACTTATGTCTCTGTCTTTGTCTCTATCTCTCTCTCCCCCTTCTCTTACACAATGTGGCTTGCAATACATACTTTTAGAGGTTATCAAGTATATCCTTTTGCCTATTTTCAGTGCTCAGTTTGGGTCATTTTTTTTAAAGTATTTTATTATACCACCGTGAGATATACAAATAAAAAGATATACAATTAAAAAGTTCATATTTGGGTTTTGGTCATACAGTGTTTCAGCACCCGTCCCTATATTTGGGTTTTGGTCATACAGTGTTTCAGCACCCGTCCCTCCACCAGTGCCTATCTCCATACAAATAAAAAAGATATACAATTAAAGAGTTCATGTTTGGGTTTTGGTCATACAGTGTTTCAGCACCCGTCCCTCCACCAGTGCCCATCTCCCACCACCAACATCCCTGGTTCCCTCCCCTTCCCCAGCCCTGCTCCATGGCAGGTTCTTTATTTCTTTCCCTTTCTCTCTCTTTCTCTTTTCCTTCCCTTCCAGACTATGGATTACAGAACATACATTAAAAGGTTGTCATGTGAATCCTTTTGCCTCTATTTAATGCTCAGTTCTAGGTTGGCATTAGTACCCTCGACTATTATTAGCACCCTGTTCCATTTTCTGTCTTACCTAAACTCTGACTCCCACACGTTTGTGATAATTTCCACCTTTGACAAGACCTCAGTTTGGGTCATTTTTAATTATTAGTTTTTATTATAACATCGTGAGATAGATTGCAAAGCTGTTTGTGATCGGGTTTCAGTCATACAATGTTACAGCACCCATCCCTCCACTAGTACAATTTCCTGCCACCAACGTCCCGAGATTTCCCCCTCTCCTAGCCTGCCTTTATAGCAAGCTGCTGCTTCTTCTTCTTCTTCTTCTTCTTCTTCTTCTTCTTCTTCTTCTTCTTCTTCTTCTTCTTCTTCTTCTTCTTCTTCTTCTTCTTCTTCTTCTTCTTCTTCTTCTTCTTCTTCTTCTTCTTCTTCTTCTTCTTCTTCTTCTTCTTCTTCTTCTTCTTCTTCTTCTTCTTCTTCTCCTTCTTCTTCTTCCTCTTCTTCCTCTTCTTCCCTCTTCTTCCTCTTCTTCCTCTTCTTCCTCTTCTTCTTCCTCTTCTTCCTCTTCTTCCTCTTCTTCCCTCTTCTTCCTCTTCTTCCTCTTCTTCCTCTTCTTCCTCTTCTTCCTCCTCCTCTTCCTCCTCCTCCTCCTCCGTCTTCTCCTCCTCCTTCTTCTTTGTCTTCTCCTCCTCCTTCTTCTCTGTCTTCTCCTTCTTCTCCGTCTTCTCCGTCTTCTCCTTCTTCTCCTTCTCCTCCTCCTTTTTCTCCTTCTCCTTCTCTTTCTCCTTCTCCTTCTCCTTCTCCTCCTCCTCCTCTTCTTCTTCTTTTGCTTCTGCATCATCGGCTTATTCTTCTCCTCTCACACCTCCTCCTTCTCCTCCTCCTCTTTCTCCTCCTCCTCCTCTTCCACCTCCTCCATCTTCTACTCCTCTTCCTCCCAACCTCCCCTCCTCCTCCTCCCTCCTCCTCCTTCTTTTTCCTCCTCCTTCTGTTTCCTTCTTCTCCTTCTTCTCCTTTTCTTTCTCCTTCTCTTTCTCCTTTTTTACTTCTCCTTCTCCTTACCCTTTTCTTTCTCCTTCTCCTCCTCCTTCTCCTGTTCCTTCTCCTGTTCCCTCTCCTCCTTCTCCTTATCCTCCTTCTTCTCCTTCTCCTTCTCCTCCTTCTTCTTTTCCTTGTTGTCCTCCTCCTCTTCCTCCTCCTTCTTCTCCACCTCCTTCTCATCCTTATTCTACTCCTGTTCCTTCTCCTTCTCCTGTTCCTTCTCCTTCTTCTTCTCCTTCTCATTCTTCTCCTCCTTCTCTACTCCTCCTCTACCTTCTCTTCTTCCTTCTCCTCCTCCTCTCCTCCTCCTCTTCCCCTCCTTCTCTTCCTCTTCTTCCTCTTCTCCTTCTCCTCCTCCTTCTCCTTCCTCCTCCTTCTTTTTATCCTTCTCCTCCTCCTCCTCCTCCTCCTCCTCTCCTCTCTCCCATCTCTTAAATATTGTAGCTTGTCATATATACAATTACAGGTTATCATGTATATTCCTTTGCCTACATTCAATGCTCAGTTCTAGTATGGCGTTGCCATTTAATTTAGGAGCAATTTGAAAGTATTTAGATGCTGCTGAAAATTTGTTAGAGAGAAGTTACACAGGAAAGGGGTGACATACAAAACCTCTGGTAGGGATGGGGAATGTTTTATGTCATACATGGAAGAAACTTAGAAGATAAGCACCTTACCCACTGTGATGGAAGAGGGAGGACTGTATACCGCTCTGTTCTTTTGGGTTGAAAACTGTCTTTGTTTTTTAGTGTTTGGGCCATACATGGCATCCCTGAGGAATCAATCCTAGTGCGCTCATGCAGGATAAGCACCCTACCCTCTCTTTACTCACTGATAACTCCTGGTGGACTTGGGGGACCACATGGGATATCATGAAATCAAAATCAGGTTGGATGCATGCAAGGTAAGTGTTCTGTCTGCTGTACTATCTCTCCTGCTCCAAATATTATTTTTAGGTGAAATATATCCCTCACTTGAAATACACATATTCTTTCTCTATCCTCATTGCTTCAAGAGGTTAATACAAGGACAAAGTAGTTTCTGCACAAAGTATGAGAGAAAGTTTAAGCTCTGGTGAATCTTTCCTGTGTCTCGAATGAGGCTTGCTGTACACATGATACATCAGTTCTCTCCTGTGGCCTAACCTTGACCCCATAATTCCTTTAGATTCTTCAAGAATCCTTTACTAAAATGACATTAAAATAAATCTTAATATTTTCATAGATAAGAGCATGAGAAATTCTTATCTATATTGTTTTTATCTAGTGAAAGTCTTCATCTATGGAAAACTGAAATTCATGATGGTAATTTCAGGTTATCTATCTGGTCACTGAGTTATTTATTTTCAGTTATGACTGATTTGTAATTTTCTTGGCCTTATTCAGAGCTACACAAGTATATTTTAGAAATTATGAGGTCATTTGACAGCCTTTTTTAGTTGAGATTTCTAGGAATTTCATTAATCTGTCTTTCCAATTCTCTTTGGAAGCAAGTCATAACGGGTCATTAGATCCTCTTCTTCTCATATCCTTTATATATTTTGGGGGCCTCGAGCTGAATGTGATAAGGGAAGTGCTCAGTTTCAATGTGGTTAACTAGAAACCTCTTTCTGATATAAAGGACATTGGGATTTTACACAGGAGGAGTTGGCTGTCATTTCATGACTCAATCCATAATGCCCCATATATCATTGCCTGGTACCATCTATTCAGGATTAGGATTGTTCGGGAAGAAATCATAATTAGAACACACAGTTTTCCTATTAATAAAGCTAGAGACATTGGCTGTTAGAGTTTATAGGCGGCCATTTCATAGTTTCTATAGCAGGAGCTCAGTGTTTGGAGTGGTAGGCATATCTGAGCCACAGAGGAATTCTGGGACTATACAGCAGACTAGTGACAGAAAACCCATAATTCAGCAAAACAGAGCTTGCAACAAGATTAATGTATGCTGAACTGATGAACTATTGAACTTCTTGTTTTAGCCCTAGAAAATAATGGAAGTGAAGGCCTGGGATAGGCTTGTTATTACCCCTGGAAATCAACTACCTTAGTGGTGAAGGAAAGGAAAGCAGTAAATAAATCCTTATATTGTTATAATCAAAGAGTTCTTGGCTTTTTTTTATATATTATGTACCCTTTGGAAGTTAAAGGAGTCACAGGAAAATATTTTGAGTTTTGTAAATAAAATGGGTATAATTTCAAAGGTGACTACTACTTTAATTGAAATTAGTTTTGACATTTTTAAGAAATGTAAACTATGCCCTTATGGAAGTACAAAATAACATGATATACTGGGGAATCTAGCAACGTTGTTTTGAAAGCAGTTCTCTGATATTTCTGAAACAACTGAAATGTGATATGTATGGTTTAAATGTTTGAAACTCTCATACATTTGAAGAGGAAAGACTATACAGATGCTAGAAGAGGGCAACTGACAAGGCAGAGAGATCTAAGACATCAACTCTAGCTAAAATGCTGATCCCAGGCTTTCAGTCTTTAGAGCTGTAGGAGAAATAATATATTGTTTTAGCTTAGTCTTTGCTTTTTTATTCTGATAGCCCAAGAAGACAAATATAATTGAAAAAAAAAACATTCAAGTGTTTTTTTTTTTTTTTGTCTCTTGGTTACAGTAGTAAGTAGTTCCCAGGTCCCTTTTAGTTTTTGCTTTTTGGGCCTCACTTGGAAACTCAGGAGTAATTCCTAGCTCTGCATTTGAGTGACTCCCATGGTGCTCAGGAGACAAGATGGTAGGCTGGGTATGGAATGTGAGTCAGCCTTGTGCAAGGCAAGCATCCTGTATGTATCTGCTGAATTATTGCTCTGCCTCCCAGCCCCCAGGTCCCTTTGCTCATTCCTGTAGAGTAGGAAGAAATAACCTATTGTATTTCAGAACCTTGGGTGTTTGGGAACACCGGTTCATGGATGGGCTTCAAAGCTAATGATGATGATGATGATGATGATTTTGCGTATCTTTCCTTTTCTAGCAAAACTTGTTTACATTTACCAGAGATTTGACTTTCAAAAGTTTTTTTAACTATCACTTTAGAATTTATTTTCTATCCTACCTTAGCTTCAACTGGACACTGAGTTCATCTAACTTATTCCTAACACTGTATGTCTATATAATTATTACTGAATTGCTCTTATGTTTTGAGAAATATATGAAAACCAGAAAGCAGAGTTAATATATATTTAGTTATATGTTAAGTATAAAGCATGGTGTTACTATGTTAAGTCATATAAGAATGCATACGGAAAGATCCTTAAATTCATATGGTGGGGAGTTCAACGCTTAATGATGTGCCCTGTTTCTTTCTGTCTAATTCCAGACTGTTCCTGACCCTGTGAAAACCATGCACTTGTTATATTTATGACTTCGATGTGGGTATGGGGAGAGGAGTCCCACACTTTTCTTAGGCTTATCATTTATAAACAGTTTTATCTTTTCACCTGATCTCAGGAATGGGCTGGGATAAAGAAAAGAGAGGAAAAAAATGAACAATCTGTCAGTACCAAGGATGAGATTTGGAACATAACTCTCATACATTGCGAATGAAAATTCAAAACAGTGCAGGAACTTTGAAAATAGTTTGGCAGTTTATTATAAAATAGAAAATACCATATCACCATCAATCCCACTCTTAGTTGTTTGCCCGAGAGAAATGAAAACCAGTATGGAAATGTTTATAGAAGTATTTATTCATAATACATTGAAAATGTAAGCCACCCAAATGTTTTTCAACTTGTGAATGAATAAACAAACTGTGATACTTTCTTACATTGCTTTGACAGTACCAAGTAATAAAAAATATCTTCTATTAATATACAAGAAAGTTTATATGAATCTCTGCTGCCTTGTGTTAAAAAACAGACTCAAATAACTATGTGCTATATGATTCCATTTATGAAACATCTGAAAAATTATAGGGACAGAAAATAATTGGTAGTTTTCAGAGAATAAGAATGAAGAAAAGATTTGACTACAAGGGGGCATAATAACAGAGTTTTTTAGAAGCACTATTATGTGTCCTGATTTTTTTTAATTTCTATTTTTTCACTTTATTTATTTTTTAAAAAAAATTTTTATTTTTACAATTACAAAGATATACAATTAAAAAGTTCATATTTGGGTTTTGGTCATACAGTGTTCTAGCACCCATCCCGCCACCAGTGCCCATCTCCCACCACCAACGTCCCCGGTTCCCTCCCCCTCCCCAGCCCTCCTCCATGGCAGGTTCTTTATTTCTTTCCCTTTCTCTCTCTTTCTCTTTTCCTTCCCCTCCAGACTATGGATTACAGAACATACATTAAAGGGTTGTCATGTGTATCCTTTTGCCTCTATTTAATGCTCAGTTCTATGTGTCCTGATTTTGATGGTAGCTATGTGACTAGCCCTTTTTCAAAACTTATAGCATCGGGGCCCAGAGAGATAGTACAGTGGGTAGAGTGTTTTCCTTGCATGCATTTGACCCTGGGTTTGATCCCCAGATCCCAAATAATCCCCCTGAGCACTGCTAGGAGTAATTCCTGAATGCAGAGCCAGGAATAGCCTCTGAGAACTGCTGGTTGTATCCCCAAAACCAAACCAACCAACCAACCAAAGAATCTTATAGAACTATTCACTAAAAATTCCATTTTACTATATGTCAATTTAAAAATAAAATTTATAAAGAAAGGCAAAAATAAGAAAAGGAAGAGTAGCTTCTGACTGGATTAGAACTAATTTCATAGCCAAGAAGTTAACTTGAGGTCATAAAGGGACATTCCACTGGCTACTGCATATTCCATTGGCTTTAGTCAAGTTCTTGGTGTGGAGAGGCAGTGGGAAGAACATGGCCATTTTCAGTGTGCAGGAGCCTTCAACTTTGACTCAGGAAGCTAGAAATAGCCTAGACCTTGAGAAAGGGCAGTTATGATGAAGCAGATAAATTGTTTTTCTCATAAAGTTAGAATGAAGTTAGAAGCAAATATTTTGGTATTAACTTGTTGGGAAAGATGCAAATCAGAGCTCATGGTGTTTACTCAAAAGATCTTAAAAGCTGCTTAAAGACTTCTAAAGTTTGGACTCTTCTTAATGTCTATCTTCTTTATAAGCACTTCTATGAATAAAGGCTGTGCCCATAAAGTGAAATTAATTCTTTGAAGGCAATTAGGCTTTTATTTGATGTTATGCATTTATACAAGACCAGATCGTTTTTGCTTTTTCTCTTAAATGTCAGGTAAGGGATGGTTCTGAGTGCAGTCATAGTGTAGAGCAAAAGCATTATTAGCTTCATGTCTGTCTGTGTTGTAATAAACCACGTGGATTTGTGCTAGTTACTTTACCTTCTCTCAGTCTCCATGCCTTTCACTGGGACATAAAGTTGTTATGATAATTAAAAATTGGCAGAATTAACTGAGCAATTATTCCTGGAGCATGCATGCATATGCATGCGTGCACACTCACACAAACACACACGTACCTATACCTGAGAAATGTAGAAAAGTCATTATGAAAAGTGGGTCAGAGTCAAAATAATATTCACAGAACTGATAATCTTTCCTAATAGGGAATGCAGATGATCATAATGGGTGTGTTTATAAAAATGCAATATCCACTTTTGATTGACATTAGACTTCTTGGCTATAGACAAGGTCAGTGTAACTAATTTTAGTAAAATGGCTAGTTCAGAATGAGAGTGTATGCTGTTATTACAGACATCTTATACTCCTTTACCTTTGGGTATGAACTAAATGGGTCCCTCATTTACTCTAATCTGAATACTGGAATCCTGAGACTCCTATGTTGTAGAGATGCTTAGAGTAGCCTTGATGGAAATACAGGATTGGAAGGTGGCATGAATTAGTGGGTTATGAGGGGAAGAGACAGAAGGGAAGCAGGAAAAGCAGAGAAGTGACTATGCCATTTGTAGGTCACAATGTTTTTAGACCCTCCCACATCTGGCCCTTTGCCTTCTCCTTTGCATTGTGAAAGGTAGTAAAGAAATTTAAAACATGACAATCTCTATGCTTTTTATACTGAATTGCTTGGTATAGGGGTATAAGTGATCTTCCATCTTTATTTTTATATCTATACTATCACTGTGATTCTATGTGTTGGGTCTGGACAAGATAAATTATGTAGAGACACTTGGTTATCGAAAACTTGACAGTTATATTGTTATTACTGCCATCAGCATAATTAATGTTCACTGAACACTTATTCAAAGCACGACCTGTTTCAAGCATTTTTATCTCTTATGTTTACTCCTCATGATAACCGTACTTGTATTTTAGATATGAAGATGTCATTTGTTTATGTAGCTTGGTCTAGATCTCATGGTGAGAACTAAAATCTAGGCCATTGAGATCTAAAGTCCATGCTTTTAATCTCCATTCTGTAAATAGAGTCTCAATCTCCATTCTGTAAATAGAGTCTCCTCATCTCATCCAGTCCCAAAAGAGGCACAAGAGGTGTAAGAATTGATTCTTAGACAGATGTTTCAGGCTATCAAGGAACCCTGTTGGGTTTTGAAACCATTAGTGTGTGTGAAGCAGTAATTAATAGCTTAGAAGATACCTATACATTTTCAGTTATTTTGACCCAATACTGTCATCACTGTTACCGCTAGCTCCATTCTTCATGGGAAGATGGTGCATTGTTTGTATCCTGTGTAATGTTATGTTCTTTCTGTGGTGGTAGCAAGATGAATTGCACTTTGATTCGTTTCCGGTCATCTAGACCAGAGGGTCCTAGATTTATTTGACTTATTGCACTCCTTTCAGAAACAAAATTACTAAAAGTTCCCCCTTGAAATCTACCTTTATTAAGTGGACAAATAGAAAGAACCCTTACTCCCAATTGTGCACAGTTTACTGAATGAAACTTACTAGAATGAAAATTCTAGCACTCCCAGGGTCAGTATCACCCATTAGGAAACAGATCTAGATGTGCTTTTCATTAAATGGAATTTGCTTGAAAACAAATGTAGAAATAGATGAGATCTTGTTTGGTGTTGATCAGATATAACAAATTCCATACTCAACCACAGAAATCAATACAACAGGAAGTCAGGAAGACTGAAAAATGTTCTGAGCAGCCTCTGGTCCCTGCTTCTCTACAAAAATGGCATTGGTTTGTTTCTTAGGGAAGATTTATTATCATATTTCTATTTTTTAAGCTTTATTACACAGGCCAAACCCAGTGGTGCCTTTGTCCAGACCACTCCTGGTGGTGCTTGATGTGGTGGTACAAGGCTAATGATTCAGTTGTTAGGTTGTGTTCAGGGGCCACCAAATCCACACCCCTGTGATGCTAGGGGAGGAGATTGTGTGCTGCTAGAGACCAAATTTTGGGCTTCCTACATTAAACCTCAAATGTAGGAATAATGGGTATAATGGGGGTTTCTAAGTTTTATGTCTCTTATAATAAATCTTTTGGATCATTATAATTATTTGATTTATCAAATGATTTTCTTAGTATTCAAATATTATTTTAATCAAATCTAAAAGTCTCTTTAAAACTTATTAAGTTTTAAATAAGATCAAGATAATTAATTTGCATCTCTGTCAATATTCACCTTCTGCCATGCATTTACATAACATGTTATTCCAGTTTAGCCTTGTATGGCAACACACCAGCAACAATAACAAAATGATGAAGCAATAGAGTTTAAAGAATATAATTTTTGGTATAAGAAGAATAGGGTAGATCTAGTTATTTACAGAGCCAGAGAGCCAAGTTCTTTTTCTCTTATTGCTTCTCTATGTAGGACTCAACTTCATGGTCCAAGGTGAGAGCTGGTAGACTTCAGACAAAAAGGATGTAAGGAAGAATAATAAAAGGGTAGAATACCCACACTACTTCTTAAGGAGTACATAAACTCTATTTTTAACAGTATTTTAGTACGTTTTTGCAGTTTTTACATGAGCTATCCCATATCCTAGTGAAGAGAGATTTGTAACAGTGAAGTCTAGGAAATAGGTTTACAATTCTGAAGACTACATGGGCAGTCAGGAGTCAAAGTTTCTCTCATCAAGGAAACAGAGAAAATAGATATCAAAATATTATCAGTGGTATATTTTGCATCACCAATTATTATGATTGTATTGAAGTAATCAAGTCACAAGAGATTGTGGAAGTTGGCGGAAATGTTGGCAGAAGATCAAAGACACTGTGACAGACTTCATGCTGAGGAAGAGAGCAGGACTGAATGAAAAATAGATCAAAGTGCAGCCAAGAGCTGAGAATGAGTAAAGAATAGAAACTCATAGTGAATTTAGAACTATTCAGAACCTACAAGTGAACAAATCCTACATCCATAGCAATTTAAAATTTTAAGGTAACGTAGATATGAACAAATAGATCAGTGGTCTAGAACAGAGTAGAAATGGTGCTGACAGAAATGTGGGGAAGGGTGAAATATGAAGTAGTTTAAAGATAAAAGACTAGCTATTGGCATAGGGGTTGCCTCCTAATTTAGCTTAGATATGCTAAAAGCAGTACCTGAAGAAAGGTAAGTGCTAATGCTTACTGGAAAATGTGATTACAGGTAAGTAGAGATGAAGGAAAGAGAAAGAAGAAAGAGTAGAAAACCAATAACTAAAGTATCTACTAGCTTATGAAGAGGCACAACCAAACACACAGTAGTGCAGGATGTCATGGAACCACTACATAAAGTGTAGTACCACCAAATAGTTTATTAGAAAACCAAAATATAGATTTTTTTGCTGATTTTTCTCCTCTCCTATTTTCCATTGGCCACAATGCCTGCTGACTTCTTTCTTATGCCTTGTATATCAAATTTCACAGTTTCTAGTAAGCAGTTTCCAAATAATGTGATTCTTCTTGATCACTAGACATCCCGTTATTTGTCAATTTGCTCGAGCGGGCGCCAGTAATATTTCCATTTGACCCTATCACGCGCCAGTATAGCCCAATGGCATCTGTTTGTTTCAGGAATACAAAGAGCCTCAAACCATTTGTTCAGGGTCTTGACGAAGAAGCCTAACCATCTTGAAGGTGGGCGGCCACATGATCTTTTGACATCCCGTGGGATCCAGTCAGTAATGGCTCTAGTTCAGCAGTCATCTCCAAATCACATTACATGTCTAGCCCATCTTATTTTTCAAAGCCTTGGCAAACGAGACAGCGTCCCTGACTCTGGAACAGTGATGGCGGTCGGAGCTCCGATTCCTTCTTTCACTTGACTGAGGCGTGATATTCCAAGCATAGCTCTTTCGATTCCTCTCTGGGAGATCCGAATAGCATTCTCATCCTGCTTTAGTAGGGCCCAGGTCTCTGAGGCGTATGTTAATGCAGGGAGAATGGTGGAGTAAAAGAGATGTGCCCGGAGCCAGAGTTTCTTTGTCTTTTAGCTATTTCTTCAATGCTTTTGGAGGCATTCCATGCTGCTCTCTTCCTCCTGTGCAGCTCAGGTTTTAGGTCATTCATCATGTTGACTTCTCGACTTAGGTACACATAACTGCTGCATTCAGAGATGTTTGTTCCATTGAGTGAATGGGACCTCTGGAACTAGTTCATTTTTCATGAACATAGTTTTGCTGAGATTCAGCTGTAGACCTATCTTTCCACATTCTCGAAGTCAGCCAGCATTTGTGCCTCTTGGCTAATGTTTGGTGTTATTAGAACAATGTCATCAGCGAACTGGAGGTGGTTTAGTTGCCAACTGTCTATCTTCGCTCCCATTCCTTTCCATTCTAATTGTCGCATGATGTTCTCAAGGGTGGCGCTAAAGAGTTTTGTTGAAATGGTACCACCCTGCCGAACCCCTCTTTTGACATTGATGATCACTTCCTTGTAGAATGGTGAGATCCTGGTGGTGAATTCGTAATACAGCTCATGAAGGATCTTGATGTATTGGGTTTGAATGCCCTGTTTGGCTAGGGCTTTGATGACTGCTTCAGTCTCCACAGAATCAAAGGCTTTCTTTCAATCAATGAAGGTGAGACAGAGTGACATCCTGAACTCCCTACAAACTTCAATGAGCTTAGTTACCATGTGGATATGGTCAATTGTGCTGAATCCTTTTCGGAAGCCAGCTTGCTCGCATGGTTTCCCTTCATCTAATGTTCTGCCAATCCTGTTCAGGATGACTCGAGTGAACAGCTTGTAGATGACAGACAACAGGCAGATGGGGCAATAGTTGCCAATGTCATGGATGTCTCCCTTTTTGAACAGTAGAATTGTCTTGCTGGTTTTCCATTGGGAGGGCACCTGGCATTCAGACAGGTAGTTTGTGAAGAGCCAAGCCAGTGTATTGATGAGCACTGAAGGCAGATTCTTCAGGTGTTCAGGTCTGACTTTGTCTGGGCCTGGTGCTGTTCCCTTCTTTACCGATGAAATGGCATGTTGGATTTCAGAAGGGAGAACGTTGGGAATGACATATCCATCCTGAGGAATTTGGTATGTGGGCAGGTGGACGTGGCTATCAAAGAGATTTGAGTAGAAGTCATGGATAATCTTCCATTGCCTTTCTGGAAGATGTGATAGATCCATCAGGATGTTGGAGGGCAGTCATTTTGGTTTTATAGTTGGCGAAGGACAGGCGGGCATTGCAAATGCTTTTCCTGGCTTCTGCTGCATCTTCCAGTATTGCTGCTCTTCTCTCTTTGAGGTCTTCCTTTATCGCTTCTCTGCACTGCTTTGCAAGCTTGGATGTTAGCGTTTGGTCGCCTGAGGCTTGCGCTTTGCCACATTGGCGAATGAGCTCGAGAGTTTTTGAAGACAGGCATCCTTTTTGTGGTTTTTTCTCTCTCGGCTTTCTTCGCACAAACATGAAGGTACTGACCCAGTCGGTTGTATTCTTCATCGATGTCATCAATGATGGTATCTTCCCATGTTGCCACAGTGGTGCTAAAGAGTTCCCAGTTGGTGGTCATTCTGGGAATTCTCTTCTTAAATTTGCAGCCTTGCGTGAAGTAGAATTTTGCACGAAGGAGACGGTGGTCTGATCCTGTTTGGAATTTTGGGATTCTTATAGAATCTTATGTTATTATATAACTGGCGGGCAGCTGCCTGGGATTGTGGTAGAGCCCCAGGCCTCCGCAAAAGGTGGAACTACAACCCCCAGAAGTCCGAGCAGAAGCAGAAGTAAATGGACATTTTGAATTCTCACACCAGCCTGTCTCTGCCTCAGGTATTTTCCCTGGGGTGTGACTGGCCTGGTAGGTGGCTGCTCATGCGGCCGCTTATTAATATGTTATTATATAAGAAGGCAATGAGTTGTCTTTAAAACAGATTTCCTTAGGGATTCATAATTGCGTGTGATTGACAGCTTTAGAAAAACAAAGTTGTTTGTATTCAACTTTTCCTTAAATAGCAATGGCTTATTGGCTGAGTGCAATTTGAGATGTTCAAATTTACATCGAATGCCACAAGATCCATCCTTTTCCCTTTAATATCATTAAGTTGAGCCAATAAATACCCTCTGGATAATCACTTCCATAGTCATTTCCCTTCATCCATGAGTCTGGGAAGAAAGCGAGGGAAAAAGTTTTATTTCTCTGCCAGGGGTGGGATCATTTCCATCTCCTATTGAGAAATCCAGCTTCAGATCAGAAATATCCATCATTCAATGCTGATTGAGCAACAAGAGCTCAGATGGTCTTTTTGCCAAACTCTAGGCAGCAGACACTGTTGAATTTTTTGATCTGATTCTAAATTCATCCATTTATAGGCAAATTTTGTAACTTCACTTTTCCTAACAGCTGCATAGTATTCCATTGTGTAGATGTGCTAAAGTTTCTTTATCCACTCCTCAGTTTTCAGGCACACTGGTTGTTTCCAGATTCTGGCTATTGTGAATAGTGCTGCTATGAAAATAAAAGTGCAGATAGTGCTTCCGCTGTGTATTTTTTGGCTTCCCAGGATATATCCCTGGGAATATACCACAGGAGTGGTATGGCTGGGTCAAATGGGAGCTCAATTTCTTGTCTTTGGAGGAATGTCCATATTGTTTTCCAGAAAGGCTGTACCAGTCAACATTCCCACGAACAATGGATGAAAGTCCTCTTTTTCCCGCACTCACACCAGCACTTGTTGTTCTTGCTCTTTTGGATATGTGCCAGCCTCTGTAGTGTGAGATGATATTTCATTGTTGTTTTGTTTTGCATCTCTCTGATGATTACTGATGATGAGCATTTTTCATATGTCTTTTGGCCATTCAAACTTCTTCCTTGTCGAAGTTTCTGTTCATTTCTTCTCCCCATATTTTGATGGGGTTGGTTGTTTTCATCTTGTAAAAGTTCTACCAGTGCCTGATATATCCTGGATATTAACCCCTTATCAGATGGGTATTGGGTGAATGTTCTTTCCTACTCTGTGGACTGTCTTTCTATCTTGATCACTGTTTCTCTTGAGCTGAAGAAGATTTTTTAATTTCATGTTGTCTCATGGACCTTGAGAGCTTGTTTGGAGGTTCTTGCAGGGGAGCATAGCTACTCGTATATCCTCTACCAAAGACTGATCCGTCTCTATTCGGGAAGGCCATCTTCTTTGACCAAGCATGCAGCTTCGGGAGGGATGCACATGGAGTGGTGAGGGAGTAAAGGGACACCCGCCTAGCTAGCCAGATCAGCTGAAACAACCCTGAGCCTCCGGGCTCAGTGGGTGTGAGCCTGAGCTCTAGCCACCACAGCCAACCACTGCAAGACAGAGACTCCAGATCCATGACTACACAAGCGCACAGTGGCTCCACTGCCACGGTTTAATCTTAGACTCAATGTATTTTAGGACCAGATCCTTTCAGGATCTTTCTGATTCGTACACTTCAATGATCATTCTATTTGCATCAAACTGGAGAGTTTATGGGGAATGAGGAATTATGAGAGACTCACACACGGGGCAGAGCTGCTACTTGCTTTCCCCTGTGCCCTGCTGATCATGAGGCATCCTGGAGAGATGGTGGGTTCTAGCCCTGGCCCGCCACCCCAGCAGAGCCTCACAAGAAGCCAGAGGAACCCCCACACCATGAGGGCTGCCATTTTCCACATCCGGACTCCCCTCTCATCAGAACTCCACCCAGCAGAAGAGTTGATTGCAGCTCGGCTCATCACTGACCAACCCTGCAGCAGTTTTTCCAAGCCCGGGCCAGGTATGCTGATCCAGAGACTCACACACACAGGGCAGAGCTGCTACTTGCTCTCCCTGTGCCCAGCTGATCACGAGGCATCCGGGAGGGATGGTGGGTTCTAGCACTAGCCCGCACCCCAGCAGAGCCTCACAAGAAGCAAGAGGAACCCCCACACCATGAGAGCCACAGTTTTCCACATCCGGAATCCCTCTCATCAGAACTCCACCCAGCAGAAGAGCTGATTGCAGCCCGACTTGGTCGTATGGTTCATCAATAAATGCTAGAGAAGATTATCCCACCTGCACAACAAAACCTGGCAAGTTACCCATGTCGTATTTGACATGCTAAATACCAGTAATAATTATAGACCTCATTCCCTGGACTTGATGGAATGGTTTGAGGCTCTTTATGTTCCTGGAGTGGGCAGATGCCCTTGGGCTATCTCATGTGTGACAGGACATATTGAGATGTTATTGGTGTCCGCTTGAGTAATTGATGATCTACGGGAAGTCAAGTGATCAAGTGATCAGGTAGTGCCATATGTTTATCTTTTCTTCTAGTTGCTTTGTTAGTGGTGTTTCACCTTTGAAGATGCCTTTAGCTTCAATGTTGTGGAGGGTTCACCCAAGCTAGACATTCCTGTCTTCCAATATTAGCCATGACTGACATAAGGGGAAAACCCTAGAAAAAATAATTTGGCACTTTTAAAATTAATAGTTGGATTTGATTTCTATTTATGGTGAAAAGTAAAAAATCTTGAGTCAAATTTTGTTTGATCTACTAATCTTGAGATAAAATATATGCTAGTATAGAGATAAAAATAATAATAGCCAATAAGAGTTTCTTCTGTTCTCTTGGGCTCTACTAGAATGATGCCTTGGGCTCTACTAGCATGAGACAGGACATATGGAGATGTCACTGGGGCCCGCTGGAGCAAATCGATGATGAACGGAAGACAGTGATACAGACAGTGATACAGTGATTATCTCATAATCTTATATCACTTGTAATTGTTTTGCTTGTTTTAGAGCCTGGTAGTGCTCCTGTGTTCTGTGCTCAGGAATCATTCTTGGAAAGGCTCAGGGGACCATGTAGGATTACAAAGATGGAACTCTCTCTCTCTAGTCATTCACTTGGATCTTGGGTGAGCAAAATCTCACTTGTATCACTTGTCTTCCTGTTGTTCATCGATTTGCTCGAGCGGGCACCAGTAACATCTCCATACATCCTGTTGCAAGCAAGTGTAGCCCAAGGGCATCTGTTTGCTCCAGGAACAGGAGGAGCCTAAAACCATTCCTTGAGGACATGGGAATGATCTCCATAATTGTTACTGGGTTTTGGCATATAAATAAAACACGGGTAGCTTGCCAGACTCTGCTGTTTTGGTGGTATACTCTCTGTAGAAGGCTCTTATCTCAAGCATTCACTGATGAAACTCAATGGGGAAAGATCAGGTTCTCTTTCTGGTGGAGCTCTAACAAGCTGTGGAGTCTAGATGTTGAGAATGACTGACCTATTGGTGTGGGGGTTCCTCTGGCTTCTTGCTAAAGAAGCCACTCACTGGGATGACAGGCCATGGCTAGAACCTGCCTAGAACTGTATAGAGTGTATAAATGTGAAAGATCCTGGGAAGGACCTGTTCCTAACATCCAGTACTACTAAGACAGTCATGGCTCTTCCCCCACACGTGTGAGTGAACCCTTGGAGCTATGTTGGACTTGGCCAGGAGATGGTCGATCACTTTACTGCCACTGGAGCTCCATAGGTTGCTTCCACATGTTGCTGAGCGGTGTAGCTGTGGGTCTGGAGTGGTTGGGTCTGGATTATCTCTCTTCCATGGTTGTCAACAGAGCTGTTGGTCTGGCATGTTTCTCTTCTGGGGTTATTATGAGCAAAATAATAAATCTTAAATTTATGGCCATATTTTAGATCCAATGTGTGTGAGAGAGAAAAAGAAATAGAGTGAGAGAGACAGAGAGAGACAGAGAGACAGAGAGAGAGAGACAGAGAGAGAGAGAGAGAGAGAGAGAGAGATCTGGGACTACTTCCACAATAGAACTCTCCACTTGGATAAAAGGGGGAAATTTATTGAATTAATTTTCAATTTAATTTCTTAGTCTTTGTGACAATTTGGAAATATGAGTGGTGATATTTTTACAGGATTATTTTAAGTGTTATATTGTTATCTTTTAACAAGGTCCAGTTTAAGACTAAATTGGGAGATGTGAACAGAAACTTCGACAAAGAAGAAATTCAGATGGCCAAAAGGCATATGAAAAAATGCTCATCACCACTTATCATCAGAGATATTAAAATAAAAACAACAATGAGATATCATTTCACACCACAGAGACTGGCACATATCCAAAAAGAGTATGAACCACAAGTGTTGGTGTGGATGCGGTAGAAAGGAACTCTCATCTATTGTTGGTGGGAATGTTGACTGGTACAGCCTATTTGGAAAACAATATGGACATTCCTCCAAAGACTAGACATTGAGCTCCCATTTGACCCAGCAATACCATTTCTGGGAATATATCCTGTCAGACCAAAAACACACAGTGGAAACACCATCTGCACTTTTATTTTCATAGCAGCACTATTCACAATAGCCAGAATCTGGAAAAACCAGAGTGACTGAGAACAGATTACTGGATAAAGAAACTGTGGTACATCTATACAGTGGAATACTATGCATCTGTTAGGAAAAATGAAGTTATGAAATTTGCCTATAAATGGTTGGACATGGAGAGGATCATGCTGAGTGAAATTAGCAAGAGAGAAAAGGACAGATATAGAATGACTGCATTTATTTGTGGATATAAAAAAATAGCATGATACCAATTTCCAAGGCCAGTCAAAAACATAGATCAGGAGGTCTTATCAGTGGGTAGAACCTGCTGCAAATGTGTGGGGAGTCAGTGGTTATGTAATACAGAGAAAGGAACACTGTACTATGAATTATGGTAAATAACACCAGCATAGAACTGAACATTGAAAGTATGCAAAGGTGTGATAACCTATAAACGTATGTATTGCAACCCACAATGTGTTAGATTGTGTAAGAGAAGGGAGAGAGAGAGAGAGAGAGAGAGAGCTGAAAATTGCCTGCCATAGATGTAGGCTGGGGGTAGGAATCATGGGACATTGGTGGAGGGAAATGGGCCCTGGTGGAGGGATGGGTGCTGGAACACTGTATGACTGAAACCCAAATATGAACACTTTTTTAAACTGTATATCTCACGGTGGTGTAATAAAAATTTTTTAAAAAAGAGTAAATCTGCGGTTTAGATTTTGTAAACAAAGAAGACAGTTCTGGCTAGCTAAGGGCAAAAAACTGAATATGTATTTGGAGAACACAGTGGTAGTTGACAAATTAAAGGTAGATTTTAAGAAAAAAAGAAAAGTAGCAATGAAGGCAGCTCTGGAGATAAAAAGGACAGAATTGATGCACAATGTCAAAGGGTGTATCCACTCTAAGGCATAATAATTATACTAGTCAATATTTGAATTTAAATAGAAAAGCTAAGCAAGTGTGAGGATCCTTATAGTAGTCCCATTAATCACTTGATTACTTGACATCCTGTTATTTGTCAATTTGTTTGAGCAGGCACCAGTAATGTTTCCATTGGTCTCTGTCATGTGCCAGTGTAGCCCAATGCCATCTGCTTGCTCCAAGAATACGAAGAGCCTCAAGCCTTTTGTTCAGGATCTTGATGAAGAAGTCTGACCATCTTGTATATGGGTGGCCACATGATCTTTTGACATCCTGTGGGATCCAGTCAGTAATGGCTGTAGTCTAGTGGTTGTCTCCAGCCCATCTGATTTTTGGCGTTGGCAAATGAGACAGCATCTCTGACTCTTGATAGACGAAGGAGGTCGAAACTCCAGATTCCTTTTCTCACTTGAGTGAGGTGAGATATTCTCAGAATAGCTCTTTTGATTCCTCTTTGGGAGACCCAAATAGCATTCTCATCCTGCTTTCGTAGGGCCCAGGTCTCTGAGGCATATGTTAGTGCAGGGACAATGGTGGAGTTGAAGAGATGTGCCCGGAGCTGGAGGTTCTTTGTCCTTTTAGCTATTTCTTTGACACTCTTGAAGGCGTTCCATGCCGCCTGACTATTCAGTCCCATTAATATGGTAGAAAAAATATGGTAGAAGAAAGGGAAATGCCTATTTCCAGCATTCCGGAAATGGCATCCAGATCCAAAAGTGTTATTGCTTGCAATAGCCTCTACTGAACCTACAAGTATATTCTTGATTCAAAGCACAAATACAATCACCCTCTTGAAAAGTAAACTTTGAACAGAGCTAGGTAAAAACTTAAAAAAGTCATTAAGAAGTCAAATATGAAAATTACCTAGTCTTTAAACTTTATACCCAGTTTCTTGAAGGAAGCATTGAATCAGAGAAGTGCTCCTACCCTGTGAAATGTTGGAATTCTGAAACCGAAAAGAAAATTGTGCTATTATTTGTATTATTAATTAATTATTTAGTTTATTCTATTTTACATGCTATGTGAACAGAGTTTTCATTTTAATGATGATGGAATTGACAACATTTTGCTATTCTGAGTCTTTGTTGTCGCTTGGTGCTGTTGATCTTTTTCAGAACACAAGTTTCTACTTTGTATGGTGGCATGGGACTATAAAAATGACTGAAGCAATAAAAAAAAGTGATCTAAATAGTGAATGGGAAGAATTACAATTCCATGGCCTTAGGTTTTTTTTTTTCAGAATGAACAAACACAACAAAACAAAGCCATAGACTCTGACATCAGAAATGAGGTTACCAGAGAGTGTGGATGTGAGAGCAAAGGGGCCAGGAGGTTCAACAAACTTAGGTTATTTGGTTTTGGTGGTGAGAACAATGTGGTAAAATACATTTGAGTTAAGTTTGGACTTGTACTCCTGAGACATACACAGTGTTGTAATTAATCTGACCTCAGTGAAAACATAACCAAATGAATCAATAAAAATAAAATATAAAAATTGCCAAAACTTAAGGAAAAGCTCCGTGCTGTGGTTACAAAATGTAAAGGGAAGAGAAAAATAGTAAACCAGTCATTTAGAATGCTGTAACTTAAAAGTAGACATATTGAAAATGAAAATTATGTTTTCTTTTTTGAACCAGGCTTTCTTTCTCTCATAGTTCACAGAATTAGAGGATTTTCTATGTCTTGGCACATTACTGTTACTCCTTTCTGACTTTGAGTCAAATTCCAACATTGTATCCTTTGTACTTTCAACATTGTGAAATATTTCCGGAGTTCGAGTTCGTTTAACACATAGATTTTTTTTTGCTGATGTCACTTCCTCTGGGACATCTTAATCATTTTCAACCACTTTCCTCCTTTCTCTTTGTAAGTTCATCTTCCCTAAGTTCCTCTGGCAGCACTTCTAGTATCTTGAACAGCAGGTGGGTCAACAATTTCACAATCAGCTATTTCTTCTATAACTCCATCTCTATTTGATTTGAATTTATTCCCAACTTGACCAAATTTTTTTTGGTGGAGAGAAGTTGCTGATTTTTTTCTCAATTTTGTCCAATTCCCTTTCTTGATTATCCACTTTTATAAAATGTTACTTTATTATAACAAGGTGGCAAGGGAATAGAATGGTTAGTCACTGATAATAAAGTGCATCTGTTATTTACGAAATTTATATACAGAAGGGATTTTGCACTTTATGTTAATATGCCATCATAACAAGTTTAAACTGAGTTCTTGTGAGGGTTAGTAGAACTTGAATGTGTTCATTGAAATTCGCATACTGGACATGTGAGGTGAGGAGGAAGTGCTTGTATTGCAAAATATTCTGCTAGAAGCCTTTAAACTCTCCTCAAAATCCTTTAGCACTTCTTTGTCACCCAATTTTGGGGAATTGTTGGACAAGAAACCAAATACCAGTTCTCCATATTTGTGAATATAATCTTTTTTTTTAAATAAAGAGTGACTCATATTTGACCATTGAGTTGGAACTACCTAACATTATTTATAGACTTCTGGCAAATAAGTTAATTTTTATATGTTTATTAATCATGTCTGCAATGAAACAGGATGCACTATCTACTTCAACATATCTATAATGTTGAAATGAATCATCCTGAAGTAGTCCTTCAGGATTCAATTTGTAAGTTTCCTTCTCCCAGAGCCTTTTATGTTCTCACTGGTGCAGGTTTCACCTCCCCTCTGGTCTTTGGGACACCCAGCCATGATCTGTGCTCTGATTCCACACATATGCACTCTTACTATTCGGGCAAATGATTAGTTGTTGAAGGAAAAATAAACCTTCTTTTTATTCATCCTTATTTTTTTTTGTACCCAGCACAGTGCCCAGTCCGTATTGAATTTACAAAAGATTTTTGAACAAATAAATATCTCATTTAAGAAGTCTTTTTCAAGTTTTTCTTTTTCTAATAAATAAAAGTATAAGAATCTAACTAATAGGAAGACCCCCCAAAACCAGAGATCCAGTGTGGAAAGTTTTCACTGACTCAATAGTTGGTGTTTTCTATACTGTGTGGAATCAAATGTAAGTATCACAGGGTACTTTTTTGAGCCACAAAGAAAGCATGAAAAAAAACATATATTTACATTCCACTTCATGCCTTTTTCTCAGCAACACACAAATACACAACAGACAAATCAGAAACAACTACAAGAAAGGATTTGGCTCATGGGTGAAATTATATAAAACTCATTCCAGAGCCTCTCAGACATGAGGGCAGAGCTGTTCCTTGCTCTCCCTGTGCACAGCCGTTCATGAGGCAGTCGGGAGGCATGGCGGGTTCTAGCCCTGGCCCACCACCTTGGCAGAGCCTCACAACAAGCCAGACCACCCGCCTCACTTCACGGGCGCCACCATTTTCCACATTTGGACTTCCCTCTCGTCAGAACTCCACCCAGCAGACCAGCCCATCACAGCCCGGATCATTGACACCCACACTGCAGCAGTGTTTTTTCCTCAATCTGGCCCAGGTATGCTGGTCCAGAGACTCTCAGACATGGGGCAGAGCTGTTCCTTGCTCTCCCTGTGCCCAGCCATTCATGAGGCAGTCGGGAGGCATGGCGGGTTCTAGCCCTGGCCCACCACCTTGGCAGAGCCTCACAACAAGCCAGACCACCCGCCTCACTTCACGGGCGCCACCATTTTCCACATTTGGACTTCCTTCTCGTCAGAACTCCACCCAGCAGACCAGCCCATCACAGCCCGGATCACCGACACACACCCTGCAGCAGCTTTTTCCTCAATCCGGCCCAGATATGCTGGTCCAGAGACTCTCAGACATGGGGCATAGCTGTTCCTTGCTCTTCCCTGTGCCCAGCCGTTCATGAGGCAGTTGGGAGGCATGGCGGGTTCTAGCCCTGGCCCACCACCTCGGCAGAGCCTCACAACAAGCCAGACCACCCCCTCACTCCACGGGTGCCGCCATTTTCCACATTTGGACTTACCTCTCGTCAGAACTCTACCCAGAAGACCAGCCCATCACAGCCCGGCTCCGTGGCCGTTTGCGGCCACGCAGCTCATCAATAAATGCTTTATTTGGAGGTGTTTAAAAGAGTTTGCCTCCCTCTCGGCAAGCCTGGCAAGCTTCTCGTGTTGTATTTGATATGCCAAATTCCAGTAACAATTATATTAGGTTATTCCGATGACCTAATATAATGGTTTGAGGCTCTTTATGTTCCTGTAGCAAGCAGATGCCCCTGGCTCTACTGGCATGAGACAGGACATATGGAGATATTACTGGCGCCCGCTCTAGCCAATAGATGATCAACGGGAAGATCGTGATCATGATCGTGATCATTCCATTAAATTATTTTCTTTGTCCCCTTTTACTTAATTTCCCCTTTATTGTTGCCATTGTAGTGGTGCTTGCATACTACAAGGTATGTTTGAAGATTATACATAGTTGTGGTGCAGGGATAACAACAGTGCTGTTGGCATCATTCTTGATGATGAGAATGGGGCGTCAAACTGCATCCTTAGCCTACATTCTGTACAATGGTTCTTATAGGAAAATGATATGAATAAAGACCCAGCAACCTCTCTACACTGCCAATTTCTACTTGCTAATGAAAATAAGATAAAAAACAAAATAACTTAAAGGCAATAAAATAATAATTATACTTGTCACTTGTCTTCCCGTTGTTCATTGATTTGCTTGAGTGGGCACCAGTAATGTCTCCATTCATTGGGAATGAGGTCCATTATTGTTACTGTTTTCGGTATATCGGATACACCATGGGTAGCTTGCTGGCTCTGCTGTGGCTCTGGGTTCATGCCAATCTTTTTCTATGTCAGACCATCAACAATACAGGGCCACAGGGCAGATCCCTGGGTGTGTACAAGACTGTCTCCTGTCTGCCACCCGCCAAGGCAATTGGGCACCACAGCCACACCTGTAATACCTTGAGGGGCATATAATTAAGACTATACTGCACTGATTTTTAAATCCATCCATAAATATGAGAAGAGCGGATAGAGCGAAAAACTACACAGATGAGCCAACCAACACTTCAAAATATGACTGATAGCCAGGTATAAGTTCCTAAAATTTCAACATCCTGTGTATGGCTTCAGAAAGATCAGATGGCCCAGCAAGAGAATCATGACTCTAGGGCTGACAGGGAAGTTAATATTTTCTCTTTGGAGACTGTGTGACTCAATTAAGGGTCTTGATCCTTGTATGTACCTGCAGATATGGTTACAAAGACAATCCCAAAAATTGGAGGCAGGGGAGAATGAGGCTTCATGTGCCTGGGCTGTCTGGGATGGTTGTTCAAATAGCGTCATTCAAGTTGTGACCTGTGTAGGAAGAGTTAAGGGATATTAAAATAACATAAATTTAGGGCTGGAGCTATAGTAAAGTGGGGAGACCACCAGGAGTAATTCCTGAGTGTAGAACCAGGGTAACCCCTGAGCATTGCCAGGAGTCACCAAACCCTGCACCAGTCTCAATTTCCCAAGTTCCCTCCCAAATATAAATTTAAAATAAAACTGCCAAAATGTAAACTCAATGTATGGTTTGTTTTTGGTGACTATTTTGATCACATTAAAAGGCAACTCTGGAAGATAAGAAAAAATCAAATACATAGCAAAAATAACACACTTCTAGAGGCAAGAGGATGGAAGAATTGGTTAGAGGGACCAACTTGATAGCAGTAATGGACACTAAAACTTTGGTGGTGGGCACCGTGTAGTCTACACCCTATCACTACTGAGCTATTTATAGGATTAAGGACAATAAACCAACTGGAAGTAATAGATATAAATAACTTGTAAATTTGAGAAAATAGGAGAGGCGTTTCAATCACCCTGTGGAGGGTTGTATGCAAGAGGAAGAGGCCCTTGCCTCTACAATGACTTCTACATTAGCTGAACCCTGCTTGGGTTCTGCTCCATGGGGCCTTTAGATTAGATTTTTACCCTTAAAAGACTGTTCAAAGGTAATTGTGAACTGGTGGTGCATCCTTTTTACCTCATAAGAGAGATTATATGGTTGGTTTAAGAGCTCAGGTCCTGTACAAGTTGAATTAAAGACAGGTACTTTCTGAACTGTATTTGGGGGGCAATAAATTAACTGATTCCTTGAAATAACCTTATGATAGCTACTAACAGTGTTCTTATTACACAACAGAGGAAATGGTGGCTAAAAGAGGTTAAACTTTTACACTGAAATGCTCAGTATAAATAATTTAACTTAATTATTTGAACTCCCAGCACTGCCAGGAGTAATTCCTGAGTGCAGGAATTACGGCACAGCTGTCAAGTAGCAGAGAATGGTAGAACTGAACCCATAATTCTAAAATCCATGTTCTCAATTCTTGTGTAATTCTAGTTCATTTTTAAAATCTATTTTCTTATTTATATACATGACTTACGAAGTTATTCATAGTTGAGTTTCAGGCTTATGGTTTTCCAGCACCAAACCCCTGCACCAGCCGCAATTTCCCAAGTTTCCCTCCCAAGCCTCATCCTGCCTCCTCCACAGGCACTTTCAAGTTTGGCTATTGTATCTTGGATCACATACTTTTAGTTTTGTTGGTTCTGTGGTTCAGATATATAGTTAAAATGTGTTTATTAAACACTTTTCTTACTACATAAAGCACTAGTACTTTTTATATAGACAAAAAGTATGGACAAAGGAAAGCAATTTTCAGCACTACCTGCTATATCCCCCCACCCCCCCACTCCTCCCCTATTTCCCTGCCTCTCTTACTCCATATGGGTAAAAGAATATGTGTTCTAATGTGCTTTGGTGAAATATTTCACCATTCACTCTGGTTTACAGATAGTTTAACCAAGTCTAATGAGGACACAAGGGATGTAACTAAAGCCACCACTGGAGGTGAGGCAGGGACAGGGTCAGCACACAGGGTCTCTCAGTTTAACACTGAGGAAATTGTTTAAGACAGATAAAATTTTGCCAGGAAGCCAAGTATGGGGGCCCCTTCGACCACAGCAAAGAGCAGAAGACAGCAGAAATCAAAATTAGCTGCTTGCAAGGTTGTCGCCTGCCAGGCAATGCTGCTTTCCTTGGGGACCCTCTTATAAGAGTCTCTTCTCCCCCAATACCAGTGAATGTTTTATTTATGGGTTCGTAAGCGAGATCTCTTACTCCTGAGTTTAGGAGTATGGCACAGGGGGCGTCCCAAGCATCAAGCTCTTCATGCAATCCTCTCATTTTTAGAAGAGAGTGTGAGAGAAATGAAACCCAAATGATAAAACACACATGCTTCCTGATTCCCACAGAGCCTGAGCAGAAAGATCTATTTTAATGGAGTTTGATGATCCAGTTGGAATGTACATCCCAAGCTATGAAGGAGCCCCTGCTCTTGGCTCAGTGTCTTCTGGGAAAGCAGTAAAAAATCTTCTCCACTGAGCCCTGGAATGTCAACATAATGGGCAGCTTGGGTTTAAGTTAGGCTCCGCTCCTCTGATGGCAGAACAAAATAGCTGCATTAAATCAGAAGAGATAAGAAGATGGAATTGGCATTTTTTCACTGACCATCACTGATAGCTTTGGAGAAAAAGACCTCAAATATTTCTGGATTTTTACCTCTTTAACTATTTTCTTGGCATTGGAATATGTCTTTCTGGAAAGTAATATTTCAGTTTACTTTAAGGATCTAATAGGACTCTTGGGGTGACTGACTACCCACCAGCAGACCCATATTTGTGTAGGAAACAACACTTGAAAAGGGATTTTCCAGAATGTCATCTGTAGACTATTTTGTATATCTGACATAGTTTCTCTAAAGTAAGAGGATGGTGCTGCTTCTTAAATGGAATGAGTTTGATAATTGGGGTATTTGCATTTCAGCACTTGAGGAGGTGGTCTTCATAGCCACTAGAATTTGAAAATAACTTACATATTCATAATGTATGGATTAAATATCTAATTATGAATTGAATAATTCATAATACTGAGAGGTGAACACTGACCATATTCCAGGTACAAGAATATTTTAGGTATAATGTTTTAGCTGACTCTTGGGAAGAAGCTATGTACAGTAAGTTCTCATTTTACAAATGAAGAAAATAAAACATACATCATTTATGCATTGGAAAGAAAAAAGACTGTGGCAAATACTCCACCATCTAGGTATAATGGCACAAATACTGACCCTATTCTACAAGTCTTAATATTGTTGAGTTTTATTGACTTTGAACTTCACAAATTCAGAATTCCTTGTATTGTATTTTTTGAACTTTCAAGCTCTTATGGGCATTATGTTATGCTGGTATTTCAGATCCATACACCTAGTTGTGGGAGTCAGTTTGGTGTTTTATTACTTTTTCTAGAATTATATTGGCACTAACTGTATATCTTCAAAGTATGATTATTAATCTCCATACTGAGATGGGAAATTAAATGTGAATTTAAGCATCGGTCTAAGATAAGATTGGGATTGCTGTCCATCTATCTCCTAATATGAAACCAAATACTGAATACAAGATTTTGTGTTCCAAATTTTTCATCAGAGAACAACATACGTATCAAATCTTCCACTGTACTTCCCAGAGGAAGAGGGAAAAGCCCCTTTCTGTGTTTCTAGATACTTCAATTTAATACTTTTACTATAAATTGTACTAAACTTTATTAAGCATTCATTGTAATATCTATTTCCCTTCAGAGAATAGAGGTATGATAGGACCTACAGGAGATAACACAATATTAAGAAGATAATAGCTTTTACATTTGTTTTAATTTATAACAGATGAGTCAGCAAGATTGCTATAAAATATTTATTTCCTTACTAATAAATGTGGCACCCAGTTCCCTTGACTAGATTTAAATTTATAGCATGAAATTATAAGGAAATAATAGTAAATATCATTTTTGGAGCGTAGATAAAAGAGAAAAAACAGAGGTAGGAAGAAAAGGGAAGGGGGGAGAAGAAAACAATCTGCTTCTTTTGACAATGTAATACTCAATTGTGATGTTTAGGGCTTACTCCTAGTTCTATACTCAGGAATCATTCCTGGCAGTGCTCAGGGGACCATCTGGGCTGCTGGAGATGGAACCCTGGTTGGTGCATGTAAAGGCAAATTCCCTACCTGCTGTGCTATCAAAATATTTTAAAAGATGAAAAAAATTATAGTTAATTTGATCCCTGGCACCCTATATGATCCATCCCCTTCAGAAGTGATCCCTGAGTAGAGTCAGGAGTAATTCTTGAGCACAGCTGGGTGTGACCCCCAAAAAAAAGAACAAATGAAAAAATTAAAGAACTAGAATACACTAATATGTCCCTTACCCCCGAAGAAGGAATTAAATGCCATCTAATGATGTTGAATTTTTTTTAGTGACATTCTTCTAACTAATTTTCCTTTCCAATTTCAGTTGACATATTAAGGTCTCTGTTGCAATGATTCTTTTTTTGGATGGATCTTTGAAGTAATTTTGAAAATGTTCTGAAACATCGACACTTTGCAATGTAGCATAGAATTTTATGCATTGTTTTCTCATACATTAATATCTTTCTTAGCTGTGGCTGCATTACATTGTTATTTCCTAAAGACATTTATTAATATTTAATTTAAATCTTGTTTAATATTTAAAGCAGTTAGAAAACCAAGTTTTCTCTTAATTTTGGCTATGCATGACACATTTTGAGACAGTTTTGTAAGCATCATGAATTTTTTTTCCTAAAAACTTTTAAACTGTTACTCTGGTTTCCTCTCTGACCCAAGAGCTATTCAGGGAAGTGTTTTATCAGCTCTTTCCTCACCCTGACCATCTTCCTGTGGTGAATGAACAGCACAGAGACTACATTTCAGTAGCATCATATGTTAAGTCTAGACGGAGACAGTGTGACTACAGGCAGCGTGCGTGAGGTGCTTGATAAGCAGTCTGGGTATCCCTCAATGGAGGACCCAAACTTGAGCAGAAGATGTGAAAACATGGCGGGGGAAAAAAGTCAACTTTAAGATTCAGCAGAGGACTGGCCTTCACTCTGACATTGACTGATAGAGGCAAACCATCTCCCCACAAGACCGTCTTCTCCATGTGCTTCTGAGTGTACAGGGGGGAATCCAGCAACACACAACCACTCGTCTCCTTCTCTGGCTGTGTTGGGCCATTCAGGAAGCTGTAATGACAAGGCAAAATGTATATTCCATGATGGGGAATGCAAATATATCTTCAAGATTGAGATTTTGTTTCCTTTTGAAACCTACAATTTTGTTTCCTTTTGAAACCTACCTAGAAATGGGATTATTGGCTTGTATGGAGGTCCCATTTTTTGACTTTCAGTCATCTTTCTATCTTTTTAAAAATTTTAACAAAACTGTGTTACTTTGTTACATTCAATCTTCAACCCCAATCTTAACCACCATTATTTTCAATTTTCCCAACCACGCTTAAGTCTGCCCCTACAGCAGACCCTCAATAATTTATTTTATGTTACTTGTTATAGGTAATTGACTAAAAATGATAAAGGAATGTTTTCTTAGAAGAAAATTAGTAAAGATTGTTCAAGCTCACCATGGAGCCATTGATCCATTAAGTCCTTGTATAAGAAATTACTGATATGTTGTTACAGGATAGGCACTGTGAGTATGTTTTGTTATTACTTGCCTTATACTTTACATCCATTAAATGTGGTGTGCTACTTGGTATATCAGTATAGTAATGTTTGAAATATCTCTCAGCCATGAATGTGGCTGCTTGCTCTATGAATTCCAAAACTTTTAATGGGGTGGTAAAGTTGAACTTAAGTTTTTAACTGGGTGGTAGCTTTGGGTCATGAACGTTACTGCCTGACCTTCTGGAGAAACAGAGATGGGGTGTGTGTGTATGTTTGGGTGGGGAAGTAGTCCATCCCTACCTCTGTGAAGCCTAGAGATTTCAGTCACAGAACCCTGTACCTGAGTTTTCCAGTGGATTAGTTTCTGGGTGGAGCTCATCTGAGCAGTGGAGTCTGGCCTTGAACATGACAGCAATTGTAGATTGTGTAGGTTTTGGCTGCTGGGGCTCTGTTGGGATGGGACAGGGACTTACCCTCCGGGTTGCTCCAGTTGACTGAGCCTGGCTGGTGGACCAGAAGTATCTTTGCCACATGTTGGTCTCTTTTGAGATTTATATATGAGTCTCTGGAAATAATGTTTGCCGTAGTACCTTTGCTAACTTACGAACCCAGCATCAGTGTGCAAAGGCTCCCTTTTCTCCACCACTTATTGTCTTTTGTCTTTTTTGAAGTATGAAGTGATAGCACACTACAGCTATGAATTTTATTTTCCTGGTGATTACTCTGTTGAGCATCATTTTCTGTATCCATTGGCCATTGAATGTCTTCTTTGGAGAAAAGTCTATTCATTTCCTCTGCCCAATTTTTAATGGGAGTGTTTGTTTTCTCTTTTCTACTTGAGAGCACCAGTAGCACCAGTGCCTTCTGCCACAAATGCAGAGTAACTCCCTTTGGCAAAATGAACTTTTACTTTTGGATACATTTTTTTCTTTTTGGTATGGCTTAAGCACTGCCTGTGTATGACTTGACAAGTAAACTTACAAAATGACAAGCAGTGACTTGCAAGAGGCCTGAAATAGATGGGGCACAGCGTCATCCTGTATGCCTTTCTTTGTACAGGTGTTGACATTCATTTTTCCTCTTTCTTTCATCTGGGTCAGGCTGAGCCCTGGGTTTGGGGGGAACCATGTCTGCCCACTGCTTTCCTGTTGTTTTCTGTCTGCAGACTGGATGGACCTCTCAGAGAGTCCTGGCTGAGGCGGTGACAGTGCTTTACTCTCTGTATGATGGTTTTGGGAAGTGAATTTCCTGGTTGTTCTGATCCGATTGGCACTTCTGTATTAGAAAATTCTCAGAGAGACATCATATGATGGTCACAGACCTTACCAGACACAATCTGACTTTTAATAAGGTCATGTCCTTTGATCTGAAACTAGCAGAGGAACTATATGGATTTTGAAATAGACCCTAGGGTAGCATTGGTCCCAGGAGAAGTTTGAGGAAGTTTATCATCAGATTCATTTTCTTCTTTGAAAGGCATTTTCCTCCAAATATGGTAGAGCCTTCTTTCTTTCTTTAGAAGATTTATTACTGTTTCTTCCACTCCACATCTGTCCTCAAGAAATGGTTTACATATTTTATCCGTCCTGAGGCAATATTTCTTCATTGTAGGCAAGCATGCCACTTGTCTTCATTTCAGTTCTTCAGGCAACAGAGTGCTTGACTTTTATCTGTGCCCCTGTCTTTGCAAAATAAATAACTACATTTTCTCAGTTATCTATATAGCCCTCTATGGGCAGGGCTCTAAGCTTTGGCCTAGAAGAGGCCACACTACCTTGTTTCTGCCCCGCTGAACTGAATGCAGAAATGCAGCCTTAGTGAATCATATGAAGGAGCATAATGTGTAGAGGGAGCAGAAGCTTCGGTTAGGGACTTGGCTTCTTGACATTGTGAAAATACTTCAGAGGAATGCAGGTTTATTCAAGACACATACATGCCTCTTTTCTTTCTCATTATCCATTTACCCATTTTTTTTTATCTTTTTAAAGTTTTATGTTAGCCACTGTGACGTACATATTGATATTGGGGGATTTCATGCAAAAAATCATTTTAACACCACACCCTCTACTAGTGTCAGCTTTCCTGGCCCCAATTTCCCCCTTCAGCCCCCATCAAATACCCTCCACCTTCCCTACAATGGTATGTTTCCTATAAAGACCACTTCTCTGTTCTGCTGACTTTGGCGATTCCTTATTTTCTTACTATTTTTGTTTATATCCCAGAAATGATGGAGATCATTCTGTGTCTGTCCCCCCCCTAAAAAACTTCACACAGCACAAAACTCTCCAGATCCATTTATGTAGGAGCAAATTTTATGAAGTCAGTTTCTTTCTTTCTTTCTTTCTTTCTTTTTCTCTTTCTTTCTTTCTTTCTTTCTTTCTTTCTTTCTTTTCTTTCTTTCTTTTCTTTCTTTCTTTCTTTCTTTCTTTTCTTTCTTTCTTTCTTTCTTTCTTTCTTTCTTTCTTTCTTTCTTTCTTTCCTTCCTTCCTTCCTTCCTTCCTTCCTTCCTTCCTTCCTTCCTTCCTTCCTTCCTTCTTTCCTTCCTTCCTTCCTTCCTTCCTTCCTTCCTTCCTTCCTTCCTTCCTTCCTTCCTTCCTTCCTTCCTTCCTTTTTCTTTCTTTCTTGGAGCAGTCTTACTATTTCTCCTAGAAGCTGTATAGAAGACACTGAGCAATAGTAAAGGGTTCAGAGATTCTTGGTCCTCTTTGTTTCCAAAGAAATTATTTTAATATAGGTCTTCTGATGTGGGAACTAAAAGGTTCTTTTTTTAGTATTTCCCTCCATTCCCATAGGGGTAGACCAGAGATGGTTGGGTTTCATTTTTACCTAGGAAATCCTGACATGAAAGAGACAAACCCATTGAGCATTAGCAAAAACTGAGAATGCTTCCATAATGCTGGGTGTTTATGTACATGTTTTCTGCAGTACTTTTGTAGTCAAGTGTTCCTGTGGCTTTGGAATAATGAATGACATGTTTATTTTCATCTTGGAAACATGCACCCATGCTCTGATGGCAGTTTCTTTGAATTCAGCACTTCCTTATTGAATATTTTCTATGTGTTTATGTCTACATCAGGTTGAAAGGACCAAGGAATAGGAGACAGATTCAGAAGCTTCCTCAGGGAATGGAGACTCATGGTTTGGAGTTGATGCTTTATTCCCAATATCACATAGATCAGCAGACTAATACAGAATGATTATCATTTCCCCAAAAAACATCAATTAGAAGGGGAAATAAGCAATCTGTGTGCCCTTCAATTTATCTGAAGAGGTTAGGATACATCTAAGTATCCCCATCTCTCAGATTTCTTGCATTGAAAATATAAGAAAATCTATAGGTGGGGTGCTTGTGGGAGCAAATCTGGGTATATTTATGGTAGAATGTGCACACTGGGTATCAGATGCATGTTGGAACAGCACATGACTGAAACCCATATCCAATCATGGGCAACTTTTTAACTGTGTATCTCACTGTGATTCAATTAAAAAATAAAAAGAGAAAAATATGTAAGATTTCTTTTGGTCGTAGGTCCTTTCAAAGAAGCATCACTGTTTGACATTGAAAAGACCCACGCTTGCCTCATCCAACTCCTGCTTCAGATCAGAGAAAACAGAGTATGTGGACATAAGATAACCCTGTCTGCATGGCGTGCCCTTTTGAAGTGAACAGAGCAAATATTCCAGGTGCTTTTCTTCCTACCTTTCCTCTCCTCAACCATATATAGAAAGGCCCAAAGGAATAGCCTTTCTACTTTCAGTAAAAGGAATTCTTTGATGTGGAAAACTGAACCAAGCTGTTTTTGGTCTATGGTGGGAGGGAGTTTGAAAAGGGGAATTAAAGTTCATGGCGGAAGCAGTAGTCTTTAGGTCAGACTGAGATGTGACCTTCAGAGCTTGCCAAGTCCATGAGGGAACATAAGTTGCCTTTGGACAGCTTCTGAATGGCCCCTCTGTGGCCCTGAATCCCAGACCTTGGTAAGACACTCTCTGATGTGAACAGGGAGAAGCACTTTGCACAGCAGGTCCTGCCCTGTCCTCACAGGAAGCTAATCAGTGACCTCTTCCAAGAAGAAATGTGGGGAATTCATAGAACCATTGTCCCCGTGCCCAATCTACCTTGCACAGTTAATTGCTTCTTTCTAGTGAAAAAAGAAATGCTGTCTTGTTTCTTCAAAAGTTGCTACTCCAACAGAATTCACTGGGGCTAAGTAAACTACCTTTTTCTATTTAATTTTCAAGCATCCAAACCTCTGAGTACTGCTTAAATATCTCAAAATGTGTCCTGCTGATTCCAAAACTCTGAAAATGGCCATTGCTTTCTCTGACCCAAACTACTGTTTACTTAATCCTCTTAAAAATCAGAATTGTTGCCAAACCATAGTTTTTGTTTGATTTTATGTTTTGTATTCTCCCAGGGACACCAGCAACATCAGTTTTCAAAGGGGCCATGTTTATGGTTATTGTCTAGAGGTTTGCCTTTCTAGTTCTCAGGCGCTGACCTAAGACTGTGTGTTTGGGTTTCCAACACTGGGTTCCCAACACTACCAAGAATGTTGACATTTTAGAGTCTCCCTCAACATTCTCTGTCTCATTTATGCACATACTTACATGATCCTTGCTAAAGAAAAAAAAAAAGATTTTCAAAATGCACCCAAAAGTGACTTCATTCTCATGTTGCTTTTGTATTTCTAATACACAATTTGCGTGGAGGAGGGGCTCTCCCAAGAGTGTTCAGGAGGTCTGTGGACACCATTGACAATTCTCAGCCAACTAGGGTGGATTTCAAAGCAAAGGCATGCAGATGCTGTGCTGCTGCTCAGGCCCTGCCATGCCAGGGATACTTCAGCTGCCTGGCAGTGCTGGGTGACTCAAGGTCACACCAGGCAGACCCAGGGGTCTGCACCCAGACATGCTTGGGTCCTATATGGTGACAGAGAAATACAGGTTAGGTTTTTGCTTTGCACCCTAACCTCTCTACAATTTCCTGGTCCCTCTCTAGCATATTTTTAAGGTGACTTTTTTTATTTTGGATTTTAAAATTAATTTCTGGAGCTGAGAAGTTTGTGGTGACATGTTAGTGGACAGCCTGAATAGCTAGGAGTAGTTTTGGATCAACAATCCACAAATTCTTCCAATTTGCTTCTTTTCCAGGTCTTTTGAGTTGGGAAAGCAGGTTAAAAACATCTTCAGAGACTTGGTCTATTTTCTTGGGAAAACTTTGGGGTAAAAAAAGAAGACTTTGAAGTTTGAAAGACTAGGGCTCTGCCATAGAGGCAGTAATGGGAAGGAAACTGGGTATATTGGTGGTGGGAAATGTACACTGGTGAGAGGATGGATGATAGAACATTGTATTACTGAAACCCAGTAATGAGCAACTTTGTAACTGTGTATTTTGCTGCGCTTCAAAAATATATATTCTTAATAAAATATATTATTTCTTAATAATATACTTAATATATATTATTAATATATAATATAATAATTTATTAATAATACATATTATTTCTCTCTCTGTCCTTATATGGGTTTTATAGCTATATAATCCTGAGTTCATTATTGGAATTAAACAGAATTCTGATGAGTTAACAAAAGTAAAACTCTTTTCCACTGTTGATAGCCCCTTTTACTAAGGACAGTTAACATGATGCATATTATCTTTTATCTTTGTCCTCACTCTTGCATCATATAAAAGTATCAACTAGTAAATTACTGGCTTCTGCCTTGAAAGGTATTCTGAATTTATTCATAGGACCTAGTACATACTGCTGAATATAGTGGATTTTCTCAAGGGCTCTTTCATGCTTCTTAATTTTTGGTCCATAATCCCAATTGTGGCAGATATAGGCTGAAGTAGTCTCAATTTGCTTATTTATATATTGCATAATCAATAGTACAAAGCACCATAATCCTCAATCTTAATATTAGTGGAGATAGCCCAAAGAAATTAAGCTGAAAACAAACAAGATGATTTGGTCTTGAAATTGAAGGCTATTACAACACCAGAAAGATATCAGTTAAGGTCACTAGTGTTCAAGACCTCTGGGTCTCTCATTGCTTTGACATTGTTGTGTAGTCTAGGATGTTGACTAACAAACATTTTAAAAGCATCCTACCATGTAGAGTCCTATTAAAACCTTCCACTGCACTTGTGAAAGCTCCCTGGACTGCTGACTCTAATGCTCAATTAGTGGCAATGTACATATGAAATGACTTATTTATTTATAGAGGTGCTTACCCAAGAGGATGGACATGGGAGATACATTGTGATCATTAAAATAAAGTCATCTGAAGAGTTCTATATGGAAAAGAAGATCCTCCTTCTGAGACATCTTTGAATAGAAAGTATTAACAGAGAGGGTTTGATATGGGTTGATCAAAAGAGAACAGGTCAGAAGAGACTTACTGAGCAGATACACAGCTTGGGAGAAAGGCAGAAAGAAAGCAAGGAAACAGCCAGATGACGCCCAGACCAAGAGACTAAGAATGTCATTTTGTTGAATTATTTTCCCCCAAGGAACAACCAAGCCCTGTGAGGAAAACCCAGTGGTGGAATACTGTAGGGTTCATGGAGGAACTTTCAAGATCAAGTTGATTTACTTGGCATGCCTACCCATTCCTTTTTTATTTTTTAAAAAAATATTTTTATGTACAACCATGTGAAATTCAATTAAATAGATGTTCATGATTCCCTCCCCCTCTTCGAGCCTGCCTCTATAGCAGGCACTATTTCTCCTATTTCTCATACACACAATCTCTCTCTCTCTCTTTCTCTTTCTATCTCTCTTACACATTGTGGCTTGCCCTACAGACATTTAGGGATTATTATGTAACTCCCTTTGTGTATATTAAATGTTCAATTCTGGTGTAGTGCTAACATTTCCCATAATTAGCAGAGCACTAATATATATTTATATACCACTAATGAATGCAGTCATTCTATATCTTTTACTTTCTGACTAATGTCACTCAGCATGATACTCTTCATGTCCATCCATTTGCATGTAAAGTTCGTGACTTCATCTTTTCTGACAGCTGCATAGTATTCCATTGTGTTGATATACCAAAGTTTCCTTAGCCAGTCTTCTGTTCTTGGTCACTCAGGTTGTTTCCAGATTCTGGCTATTGTGAATAGTGCTGTGATGAACATTGAAGTGTAGATAGTGTTTCTTCTATGTGTTTTTGGGTCTCCAGGTTATATTCACAGAAGTGGTATTGTTGGATCAAATGGGAGCTCAATATCTAGTTTTTGAAGGACTGTCCATATTGTTTTCCAAAAAGGGTTGGACTAGTCAGCACTCCCACCAACAGTGGATGAGAGTCCCTTTCTCCCCACATCCACACCAGCACCAGTTGTTCTTGCTCTTTTGGATGTGTGCCAGTCTCTGTGGCATGAGATGATACCTCATTGTTGTTTTGATTTGCATCTCCATGATGATTAGTGATGAAGAGAACCTTTTCATTAGCCTTTTGGCCATTTGAATTTCTCCATTTTGGAAGTTTCTGTTCATTTCTTCTCCCCATTTTTTGATGGGGTTGGCTGTTTTCTTCTTGTAGAGTTCTACCAGTGCCTGATATATCCTGGATATTAACCCCTTATCAGATGTGAAGTAAGTGAATATTCTTTTTTTTTTAATTCAAGATAGTTACACAGTTTATTAAATTCATTATGTTATAATTTTTTTATGCTGCAGATTTTTTTAAATATTTTATTACACCGCCATATGATATACAATTACAAAGATGTTCATGTTTGGGTTTCCATCATACAGTGTTCCAGCACCCATCCCTCCACCAGTGCCCATTTCCCACCACCAGTGTCCCCACTTCCCTCCCCCTCCCCTAGCCTGCCTCTATGGCAAGTTCTTTATCTCTTCTCTCTCTCTCTCTTTCTCTCTTCTCTTATACATTGTGGATTGCAATTCATACATTTAGAGATTATCATGTATATCTTTTTTCCTATATTCAATGCTCAGTTCTAGGCTGGTATTATCACTTTTGACAAATATTAGCACACTGTTCCCTTCTCTGTCTTACCTAACTACTGATTCCCACATGTTTATGGTAGATTCCACCTTTTTTTTTTAATTGAAAGATGCTCATGTAGAGCTTTGGTTCTACAGTGTTCCAACACGCATCCTCCGCCCAAAACCATCTCCCATCACCAATGTCCCCACCTCCCTCCCCCTCCCGCACCTCAACCACTTGGCGGGTTCTGTATGTCATTTCTTTCCTCTTTATATCTCCTTCCCAAAAACTTTCCTGCTCTTCGTGGAATGCAGTGCATTAAAAGACATTACTGTTTCACTATTTTAGTGGACCGCGGTGGGCTCGAACTGGCTTTGCTCTGTTGATCTGGTCGTGAGGCAGTTTCCCAGCGTCCGGACAGCAAAAATGGTGGCTAGTGTGATGGGCGAGTCTCATCCAGCTGCTTCCGGGACCCCCAGAGGCGACGGGCCCACTCCCCAAAACCCATCTGTCCTCCTCGGGGTTCCATGGTCAGCTAGGCCCGGCGCGAGCCGAGCGCCAGCCTCCCCAGCCGTCCGTAAGGCCCTGTCTGCTGGCCCGCATGCAGCTCCCGGCAGGACCACCAGGCTCGACAAGATGGAGGGGGAAGGGGTAAGTGAAAATTCTTTCCCAGTCTGTGGGCTGTCTCTGTATTTTGGTCATTGTTTCTTTTGAGGAGCAGAATCTTTTCAGTTTTATATAATCCCATTTGTTTATCTTTGCTTCCATTTGCTTTGTCAGTGCTGTTTCATCTTTGAAGATGCCTTTAGATTTGATGTCATAATGGATTCATGTCTGATGTTGAGATTTTTGATCCATTTTGATCTGACCTTTGTGCATAGTGTTAGAAGAAAGTCTAAGTTCATTATTTTACATGTAGCTGCCCAGTTTTCCCAGCACCAACTGTTGAAGAGGCTTTCTTTGTTCCACTTAACATTCTTTGTGACTTTTTCAAATATTAAGCGACCATATATTTGATAGTGTGTTTCAGGATATTCAGTTCTATTCCATAGGTCTACTGGTCTGTCTCTATACCAATACCATGCCAATTTGATTATGACTGCTTTGTAGTAGAGTTTGAAGTTGGGGAAATTAATTAATATCATTTTCTTCCCCAATTGCTATGGCTAGTACTTCCAGTACTGTATTGAATAGAAGTACATCTACCCATTTCATCTGTGATAATTTTTTGCCAAGATACTGTGATAATACTGGAGTTATAAAAAATAATTCCTTCATAACTACCTATAAAGTGTCAACACTATCTCTGAGGGGATGAACAATGGACAATCTTTCTCATAGTTAGAGATGGAGCTTTGTGGAAAAATTACATGGAAGAGGAATCCAAGTATCAAAATCCCAGTCTCATTCGCTACTTATATCACTTGTCTTCCCGTTGTTCATTTATTTGCTCCAGCGGGCACCAGTAACATCTCCATATGTCCTGTTGTGTGCTAGTGTAGCCCAAGAGCATCTGCTCTCTCCAGGAACACGAAGAGCCTCAAGCCATTCATTTGGGTCATGGGGATGAGGTCTATAGTTGTTACTGGTTTTAGGCATATCAAATACATTCACTACTACATAATCATTTTTCTCTAGCAATGAACTATTTTCAAATGCATATGAGTTCTAAATTTATCTAAAATGACTGAAGTCTACATTTTGTTTCTGAAAGAGAAATGTGGAGTCTGGGTCTAAGATGCGTCTAAGAGCTGGAGAGCTTATCTAGCATTAGCAAAAAACTGAGTTTGATTCCTGGCACTGTGGGATCCCCCCTGGCACCACTGAAATCGTCTATATTGAAAAAGGGAGACAGGAATATCAATTACTGCCAGAAAGGTGGTTTCAGGTGTCTTTTTTTTCTACTGATAAAGATAACAGTTTAGGGGCCTGAGCGGGTAGGGGGCTTTCCTTGCACGCGGCTGGCCTGTGTCGACCTGGGTTCAATCTCTGGCATACAATATGGTCCCCCGAGCACCACCAGGAGTAATTCCTGAGTGTAGAGCGAGGAGAAACTTCTGAGCAATGCCAGGTGTGACCCAAAAAGCAAAAAAAAAAAAAGATAGCAGTTGAATCAGACTTAAGGGCAGTCTAGCTTAGTTGATGCCACTGAGCTCTTGGGAAGGCAAAGTAGAGATGATGGGCTTTGCTTTCCTAGTCTGACTAGTGTGAGCTAGTTTCTGAAAGCAGTCTCCTAAGAACATCTTTCCTTGTTAGATGCTACGCACCATCACTTGTATCACTTGTCTTCTCATTGTTCATCGATTTGCTCGAGCGAGCAGGCACCAGTAACATTTCCATACGTCCTGTAGCATGCTAGTGTAGCCCAAGGGCATCTGCTCACTCCAGGTACACAAAGAGCCTCAAACCATTCCTTCAGGTCATGGGAATGAGGTCTATAATTGTTACTGGTTTTTGGCATATCAAATACTACATGGGTAGCTTGCCAGGCTCTGCCATGCCATGCACCATGCCTTGCAGGCACTATATATATATATATATATATATATATATATATATATATGTATATATATATATGTATATATACATATATATATAACTATAATGAGGGAAAAATATATCTATCTATCTTATATATATGACTCTAATGAGGGAAAAACCCAATTAACCCAATTATAATTACACACATTATTTGTGTGTGTAATTGTTAAAAATTACAGTGATATCAACTATAAATGACAAAATGCCCAATGAATGATGAATATGAGCAATCACTTTTCCAAAACATATACATAGCACAATTGAATTACTGTACTGATAGGAGCCAATCAGACAGAGTACAGGGTGTTATGATTTTGTGTAATGGTAACCTAAACTAGCCTGGTCGTTGGGGGGTGGGTATGTAAGAAAATGAGTCTCAGTATCAGATTTGAAGAAGTTTGATACTGCTCCTAACTGGTTCCCCTTCACCACTGGCAGATACCCTGAAGATCCTCAATGAATATTGACTAGTGGAAGAGGAAGTAGAGACAAAAGAGCAAAAAGTGGCCCACACAGAGGGAACAGGAGAAACAAAGGTACTAGGTTTTGAAAACTAATCCTAGTCTGTATTATTAAACCATCTCAGGGATGCTCCTAACTGGTTCCCCTTTACTTTTTCATCAAAGAAAACAAAAGCGTACACTTTATATGCTGTCAGTTTATTTTCTACTCCCCATTCTTTTCTCCCCATCGTCCTAATTCTCTGCTGTAATGTTCAGAGAACCCACGTAGTATACCAGTGTCTTCCTTGACCCTGGTCAGCAGAGCTTTGCAGAAGACATATGTGTCTAGACAAAAGATTTGTTAGTCTTTATGAAAGTAAGTGTTCCAGGTCTGACTCAATTTGACCAAGAGCCAAGAGACAGATGATAAGGCTGATGGAAAAGATCTCCTTAATGAATGCAGTAAAAAACAGCCCAAAGGTGAAGGCACAAAACATCTTTGGTGTTTCCTGAGGCGACTGGCTCCAGACAGGCTCTGAAAAACACTCGTGGATAAGAGGTACGAAGGTTATTTCATTTCCTTTCTGTTGCTTGGTATTTTAACACTTTCTTGCCCTTCACACTAACCTCTCATCCTTAATCTACAATAGTCACACATTAGTTTTGGTGGGGGATAAATATTATTCCTTATAGATAGCATAAAATGTCTGGATGACACAATCCATAGGTATGGAAAGATTCAGTCAGTTTTCCTAATTTTCCTCCATTGTTTTCCGCCAAAAGGAAAAAAACCCTTCTGATCTAAATACACTCATAAAATGATGTTGACACAAGAATGGAGAGTTTAAACAATGGATTGTAAATTGTCAGGATAGTTGGACTAAAATAAAAGTAAAATCCCCTTTGTATTTTCTAGTAGCCCTGTGAGAGTGCCCATGGCAGAGGAGTTGGCTTCTGTCTGTTGAAGGCACTTTACTCAGAGGACCGCTGATGTCATAGCAACTTGAAGATTTGGCTTTGTTTCTCCCCAGAAATGAGAACTATAAGTAGGCTTAAATTAGTAGCCAAGAAACACACTTTACGTTTTATTGAAAAAAATTAAATTCATTGACTATTATCCTAAACTTATATTATCATGTATAAATTTTTTTCAATATTAAAGTAATATACATCAATTCTGCCTGGAACTTTGCAGGTAAGGTTTTTAATTTAATCCTATTATCATAAGAAAACGTCATCAGAGCTCCATCCGGCTGAAGAGCTGATCACAAGCCTAGCTCATCAATACATGCACGAGATTAGAGGCAACTACAAGAGTATCCCACCCACACAGCAGAGCCTGGCAAGCTACTTGTGTCGCATTTGATATGCCAAAACCAGTAACAATTATAGACATCATTCCCGTGACCTGATGGAATGGTTTGAGGCTCTTTATATTCCTGGAGCGAGCAGATGCCCTTGGGCTATTTCACGTTTGACAGGACATATTGAGATGTCATTGGTGCCCGCTTGAGCAAATCGATGAACAACGGGAAGACAAGTGACAAGTGAAGTGATAAATCCATTAATTTATTTTTATTGTGACTCAGTGGAAGAGCATGTACTTTTTATATTATAAATGTATACTTAGAAAATTATAAATCAGGGCCGGAGCGATAGCCTAGCAGCTAGGGCATTTGCCTTGCACGCAGCCAGCCCTTGCTGGCCCAGGTTCGATCCCCAGCAACCCATATAGTCCCCGAGCACCGCCAGGAGTAATTCCTGAGTGCAGAGAGAGGAGAAACCCCATGAGCATTGCCGGGTGTGACCCCAAAAAGCAAAAAAATAAAAAATAATAATAAATCACTATTAAAATAAATGAAGACACAAGGAAATGGAAAATTTAGGTCTCCTTTCTCTTTCCAATGATCCTTTGAGATAAGTTGTATGGCTATTAAATGTGTAATTCAAAAAAGCCTCTGACTCAAGACTAAAAAGGTTCCCACACTTGTTTGGGCTACATGATTTTTTTCTGGAAAAAAATTATTCATTACCCCCTAGAAATATATCTCCTTAAAGTTGAAAGCCAAAGAGTGCTCCCAATTGCATTAGAGACTACTATCACCTATATCCTTGAATATTCCAGCATCACTCCCCTTGTGGAAGCCACTATCACTTACTTTGGAAACCCCCTGCTAAAGACCAAATAATTGGCAAATGGCAGTGATAGGTTAGACCCAGGTGTTTTGATTTCAGGTTCAATGATGTCTTTGCTGCTCACACTGCTGCTAGGCCCCACCCCACCAAATCCCATTCTCTTAAAGAAAAAGAAACCAGTAACTCAGTGGAGGGTGTCCTCTGTGACTCACCATGGCACTGGGTTATGTTTTAGGAGACAGCAGCATTGAAAAGGGGAATTTTTAAAAATTGAGTATTCAGGTGGGCGTCCCATCTCCTAAAAAAGGAGCTTGACCTTCCCACTGGCAGATACCCTGAAGATCCTCAAAGGATGACACCTATATGCAGTATTAATAAATTCATTAACTATAATAATATCTGTATTTCCAATGCTATGTATGAAAAATGGAGATGCTTGTTTTGGAGAAAATAGAGGCACATGATGTTTAGAACATCCCTAAAAAAGCTTTATGCTGAGATTCATTTCCTTATACTGATAGCTATTCCCACCATCTTGTAGCATTTACTTGTGCTGGGAGTATTTCTGAGCATTTAATATGTTTTAAACTGAGCAATTAAGATCCAGAAAATCCTTGTAGGTGGTATAAAGGCTTTCAACCCTGAGACTTCTTTGCTGTAAGAAGAGAAAAGTTGAAGTTAAGTGATTATCGATTCTGAAGTCAGGTAGACACAGGTCCGTCTTTGGGCTTTACCGTTTTGGGACTGTGTAATCTGAGTTTCAGCCTTCTTATTTGTCAAGAGAGAGTAATATTATTTACTATAGAGAATTTTCCTAAAGATTCAATGAGTGGTAAGGATTTCACCAAGTATGTGCCAGAGGCAATGTTCAAACACAGATGATAACTATACCTCTTCCCATAGAACTTATTCTATGATCATTTGTTTATCATATCTATCATTTATCATTACTGGTTTTGGCATATTGAATACGCATTGGACAGATTGCCGGGCTCTGCCGTGCGGGCGGTATAATCTTAGTATCTTGCTGGGCCAAGCACTGCCAGGAGTAATTCCTGGGTGCAGAGCCAGGAGTAACCCCTAAGCATCGCTGAGTGTGATATCGCTCTGCCCTGACAAGCAGGTCATACCTTTCAGCTGCTCCATGTAGCCGGAGGACACATGGCCTGTGCCCCTGTAGTCCACTGGCGGTCCTTGATGAGCACAGCGAACATGGTGGCAGTAAAGATGGTAAAGAAAGATGAAGCCAGGTGTCCTTAATCGTGTTGTCCCGCGGGCCGGGTCTGAGGCCCCGCCGAGTCGCCCAGGAATGGGGGCCACTGGGCAAGGGGCTCCCGACCTCACTGTTGTCGCTCACCGCAGCTGTGCCGCGCCGCCCACATGGCCAGTCCTGGGCCTGCGCTGCCCCCCCACCCCCCTTGCCTCTTCGCGCACCTCGACGCTATTGTCCGTGGTGCACCCAGCGAGCTAGGCCACGCAACCAGCACCCACACAGCTGTTTCTGCAGCTCTCCACGCCCGACACGGGACTGGAGTCAGGGCTCTGCTCACTGCCCGGCTTCCACCTCCCCATGGCTGGGGCCTAGCCACTTCCCGCACCTTAGCAGCCACCTCAGGCCGCTGCCATCTTCGTGAGCTGTATTACGGATTCACCACCAGGATCTCACCATTCTACAAGGAAGTGATCATCAGTGTCAAAAGAGGGGTTCGGGGGCCGGAGCGATAGCCCAGCGGGTAGGGCATTTGCCTTGCACGCGGCTGGCCCATGCCAGCCCGGGTTCGATCCCGGCATCCCATATGGTTCCCCAGCACCGCCAGGAGTGATTCCTGAGTGCAGAGCCAGGAGAAATCCCTGAGCAATGCCGGGTGTGACCCAAAAAAGAAAAAAAAAAAGAGGGGTTCGACAGGGTGATACCATTTCAACAAAACTCTTCAGTGCCACCCTCGAGAACATCATGTGACAATTAGAATGGGAAGGAATGGGAGTGAAGATAGATGGTCGGCAACTACATCACCTCCACTTCTCTGATAACATCGTTCTAATAACACCAAACATTAGCCAAGCGGCACAAATGCTGGCTGACTTTGACCGAGAATGTGGAAACATAGGTCTACAGCTGAATCTAAAGAAAACCATGTTTATGAAGAATGAACTAGTTCCAGAGGCCCCATTCACTCTCAATGGAACAAACATCTGTGAATGCAGCACTTATGTGTACCTAGGTCGAGAACTCAACATAATGAACGACCTAAAACCTGAGCTGCACAGGAGGAAGAGAGCGGCATGGAATGCCTTCAAAAGCATCGAAGAAATAGCTAAAAAGCAAAGAACCTCCAGCTCCAGGCACATCTCTTCAACTCCACCATTTTCCCTGCATTAACATACGTCTCAGAGACCTGGGCCCTATGAAAGCAGGATGAGAATGCTATTCGGGTCTCCCAAAGAGGAATCAAAAGAGCTATGCTTGGAATATCACGTCTCACTCAAGTTAGAGAAGGATACTAGAGTTCCGACTTCCATCGGCGATCCAGAGTCAGGGACACTGTCTCGTTGGCCAAGGCATCGAAAAATCAGATGGGCTGGACACATAATGTGATTTGGAGACAACCGCTGGACTAGAGCCATTACCAACTGGATCCCACGGGATATAAAAGATCACGTGGCTGCCCACCAACAAGATGGTCAGACTTCTTCGTCAAGACCCTGAATGAATGGTTTGAGGCTCTTGGTATTCCTGAAGCAACCAGATGCCTTTGGGCTACACTGGCACGTGATAGGGTCAAATGGAAATGTTACTGGCACCCACTTGAGCAAATCAATGAATAATGTGATGTCAACTGATCAAGTGATCAAGTGATAATTTATCATCTGACACAGAAATAAACATGCCAATTTGCTATTTTTTTCTTTATTTGGGTGGAGAGGAAGAGGGCATTTACAACAGGGTTTATTCCTGCTTATTCTACACTTAGGAGTGGGGAATCTAACTGTGATCAGCTGTTCTATCTCTCCCGCCCTGATCTTTAATCTTGCCTTTAATCTTCATCCATATTCTCCAGAAGGACAATTGCATTAACTCTAATGCCTGTGATAATAGTAGCTATGAAAAATACCTGATAATAAATTATATTAATCAAATCATAAGTTGATATTAAAGTAGTGATATAAACACTCACACAGCAACTCAAAAAATATACCCCCTTATGTATGGAATACATTAATATCATGAACTGGAAAAGACAAAGCAGTCTCAGGGTTCTGTGGCCAGCCTGGACTGCTCTTCACAGAAGCCATGAGATCAGGGCACTGTGTATGTTGAGTGGGAGGCAGCACTTTCAGGCTGACATCCTATCCTGATGCTCTGAACTACTTTGAGGGGCTGCTCTTGGAGTCCATATCTAGGGAGCTGGGCTGACCACAAGCATCAAAAATTTGTTCCTTATGGGGCCAGAGCAATAGTATAGTAATAGTATATGCTTGCCTTGATTGCAGTAGATCTGGGTTTGTTCCCTGGGACCATATATGATCACCCACAACCAATTAGGACTGATCCCTTAGCGCAGAGCCAGGGTAAGCCCTAACTACTACAAGGTATGGACCCAAAACAAAACAAATTACTCCTGTCCTGACATTCTCAACATTCCTCTTTTCTTCTTGGGGGGTCTCTTGGATTCTAGTGTTCTGAATCTAATGAATCCATATTTGGTCAATGAAGATGGGCTTACTGCAACATTAGGTTAGGAATACTTCTTGGTCCAAAGCAGAAATTAGTCAGTATTCTGGAATTCCCTTTTAGAAGAAAGCCTGAACAGGTAGATTGTTTTCTGCATCTGTTCCTTAACAAGGGAAGGTCTCCCTCTGCGTGAGATTGTAAAGAACGCCTCCTGCATTTACGCAATTGAACTCAGGGTACAAGCGTCAATGGAGTAGGACACAGCATTTCCCAGAAAGCATGCAGCGGAGTCACTGTCTTTGTCAAAAGTGGTGGCACGTGTGAAAATTGTGATGACACATGTGACAGGATTTGGTAATTGCTTAAAAATAACTGAGGGTTTGGTTAACCGCAGGAAAGCTGGTGTGGGGAGGGGTTTTATCGCCTCTGTGTTCTCCCTAGCTGATTCAGGGTGGTCTAACTCAGTGTCAGAAACTCAGTGATCTGCATTCCACCTGTTGCCAAGTGACAGAAAACATTTGGGACAACTCTTGGGCAGTGGCCAGATTGGGCAGAGCCAAGAGGTGTAGCTCAGAGGACTCAAGGCTGTGTACATGAATTCTAGTCACATGTACACAGACTTCTGAGAGTTCTATTGTTGATGATCCAAAAAAGGCATATGGTTGACAGATGCTATTTAGTGAACAAATCCAAGAAAGAAAAAATTCTATGTAGTACAGTCAGAAAAATAAATCAATCAAAATCCAGTAGTAATGACCATACCCATGTCATTTTGACTTTTTATGTTTTGAATTGGGGACTCTCTTCTGAAATTCACTTTTTCTTGTGGTCTGGTGGGTAAAAGAGACGAAAATAAGCTCTGGGTCATATTGACCTCATTTACCTCAAACTAAGCAACTTCCACACCAGGACCGAGACTACAGTTATTAGAAAGAATGTCTCTGCCCTGAAATGGTGAACTCCTTGAGGACACGAGCCTGGCATGTGGCATCTGAATTCCCTTTATGACTCGAGACATAGAGTACCTAGCACTTGTTGAATGCCTGTTAAAGCTATAAAAACTGATTTTTATTTGGTGACTTGATCACTATTATCACGCTTGTGCTCTTCCTTGTCGATATGTTGGCACAGAACAAGAACTGGCTTTGGTATCCAGGGTGGTCCCAGGTTTGGCATTATAAAATGATTTTATCAGAGAAGTTCTTTGGCTCTAGTAATGATGAGTGTTGAGTAAGAGAAAGAGGGTCCTTCTCCCAAGCATTGATTTCAGCTCTCCTTGTTATGGTCTTAATACAGACATTCTGCGCAATTGCTCCAGCTCACATTCCACTGGCATCTCTAGCAGGCATATTAGCCTACAAGGTTGGTAAGAGTGGGTCAATAATTGGGAGATCCAAGCCCTAATTAGATCTCTGCCCTATGACTATGCAAATTCCATCTGCTCTTTGACCTTTAACTTCATTGTTTAAAAGGAGTAATGAGACTGATGGCCATAATGTCACTAAAAGTCCAATGCGCTATCCATTGTGCCACAGAGCCACCTTGATGGCCATAATGGTATCATCATAGTGACTTTCTATAGTGATTGTTCTTGCCTTCAGAATCATCTAGGAAACAACCTGATTTCTCTTTCTTATCTCAGTCAAGGTCTGTTTATGAATGTAGAGTTAGGAGTTTGGAGTTAATCTTTGGGGCAGGGAGAAGGAATTGTACACCAAGATTTACCTTTCCAGGATTCTTAGGGCTGTTTTCTTTACATTCAGTTTTAGAATCTGGTGTATAAAATCTGACTGGAGACTATGCTGACATGAATCAGGCTGACCTACTAGATTTCAATGTTCAGGAATGAGAAGATGGAGACTTTGAATTCACAGTCTTAATTTCTCTTGTTAATCATGGGAAAATAAGTATTCTAACTAGGATTTAAAATACTGAAACTTATAAATGCATACTCTGGTCATTCTTTGTGTGACCATGATTTCCAGTTTTCCTTCAATGCATTCATCCTTTGAGTTATTATTGTCTCAGTGCGTTCCTCCTTCATATAATATTTCCTCCTCCTATCTCACTGCTTCATTTCACTGATGGAAATACAGGTTGGGACCCAGAGATAGGCAACTTTACTCTTCTCCTGGACTTCACCCTGTTCACCTAGGGAAAGAGGGAAAGAAAACGTACCTGTGATATTCCTACTAATTTTTCTCCTTTGAGACAATTTCTTCACTCTGAGGCCAGGTGAGTGGTTTCCACCCAGTACTTTAATCTGTCCTTGTTGGTCAGTCACTAGCATTGCCAAGAAGCCTGTGATTTGAAATATTTTAATGTCAATGCAGGAAGGCTCGTCAGAGAGCCAGGGGGCAAGTGTGGTGAACTGAATCAATCACCGGTGCAATTGTCCCAAAGGGAGTGGTGCTCAATCTATTTCTCCAGTACCATTCCTGGCTCTCTAAAATATGGAACTTAAGTTGTCACTGGCTTGTGAGTGACAGGATGACTATACATGGGAATTTGCCCCAATTAGGGGTTATTCTAGGTTCTGCTTTCTGACTTAAATACCAAAAATGTCATTTGACTCAGTGATTTTCTTTGTTCCATTGGAATACCTGGCAGAGATACAGTAAATGATCATCTTATGTGGAATTGATTAATTTCATAAGTATAAATTCAAAAATGGTTGCATAAGAGAGCAAGCAAATAAAAGTGAGAATTGATTGATGGGGCATAAATCTTTGATGTCAGCCTTGGATCAAATAGGCAAGTCTGTGTAACTTTCCAAATTAGTCCAAGTGGGTCTGGTGGAGAAGGGCACTAGGTCTTTACTTTAGGAAGGGCAATTGGTGTACTTTGCAGGCACCACCCAGGCCTTACTCACAGACAGTCTCTTAGGGACCTATTGGAAATTTCAGGTCTGGCAAACTCCATGACCAAGACTGGAATCTGCTTTCGACTCTGAGAGTCAAGGTAGGTTTCTTGGTGGTTTATGAAATGTTAACTTCTCATAAATACAGGATGTTATACAACTCTCTCTCTCTCTCTCTCTCTCTCTTCCACACACACATACACATTAGCAAAGGACATTTGCAGCTTCATCTTTGAAGTGTGATCTGACTCCGCATCTGGAGGGTTTTTAATCTCTTCAGATAATTCTTGTAATTGGCTTCTTAGAGAAGCCATTTGGTGGCTTTCCTGTGCCTTGTCTTCACATTGAGATAATAGCCTAGAAAAACAGTGATCATGCATCAATTCGCATCCTCCTTTGTAGCAAGTATTGTGCTTCACAATAGAAAATGTTCCAGATATTTGAATTAAAGCACAGCACACTGTTTCTTAGTGTTCCAATGAGCCCAGGCAGATGCTTAAAACAGATAACAAAGATGTCGATCTATTTGAGTTGGATTCCCTGGGAAGCAGATGCTGAGATAGAACTGCAGGAAATTTGTGTAAGGGAGGAATAATGCCTGTAAAAGATAAAAGTGGAGAGGAAATGGGGTTGGGTGGGAAATATTCTCAGAGACTAGTTCAGATGCTGTAACTATAGAGGAAGAGAGGAAACAGGTTGGTGCAATGGACACCTCAAATAAAACGTAGTTCTGACAGTCTTGAAAAACCCAAAATGGAGCTCCTGAGAAAGAGTAAGACTCCTTATAGGAGTCCTGGAATGGATGAAAAGGAACAAGCCCTGTGTGCTGTGTGTAGTCATTGACTGATGCTTGCCTGGGAAAAATGTGATTTTAGAACCAAAATTGAGGGAGTTGGGAGGTACAGAAGTTAGGACCTATGCCTAGCATGTATCAGAATGGTGTCTTTGAATTCAGGCATCATAGCCTGAATATCGCAACACACAATATATTTTGAGCATCACATCACACTGCATGGATGGGTTTTGTATTGAATCAACAGCCTGGCTGACTGAGAATTGCCGATAATTCCCCTAGGGTATCTTGAGTACTGCCTTGGAAAAACACCCTTCAACCGCAGATAGGAAAAGAACAAAAAACTGTGATAGAGCTTATTACCTAAAGTAGCAGCCTCGCTCCTGAAATTATGGTCAATGTCCTGAGTATGAGCCAATACATTTACATTCTAAGGACCCTACAGTTAGGGTTGAATTCTCGACATTCGATTTGTTGAATTAGACTTAATTTCATCTTTGAATTTGTCTTTTGTACAAGATATATTGACAGGACAGTGGAGTAGATTTGATCAGAGACTATATTCTTGGAGCTTGGGTTTATATGGAATTCCATTTCCTGCTGCTTGCTATATCTTTAACTGAATATAAATAGGACAGGGGAAAATGATAAACATCAGTACATTAAATATGAGTTGTAAAGTAAAAATTTCCATTAAGGAGTTAAGTTTAATCTGTCCTCTACTCATCACTCTGTAGCCTTAACTGTTGTTGTGATCATTTGGTTACAGTTATTTTATACGTCATTGCTTCTGTGTTGCAAGAGGTTTTTGTGTGTCACTAGAGACTGAATCAGAATTTCTCAGAGCAGTGCATTTACTTCTCTTCAGGCACAGTCGGCGGATGGCAGAATTTGCCTTTGCGTGCTTTCTTTTTCATGTGCTCCACAGATGAGCACTTAGCATTTTAAATGTGCATTTTAGTGCATTTTTAGGATGAGGAAGTGTAAAACATTGGAGCATAATTGTGACATGAATTCTTCCAGAGATTTAAAAGCCAAGATGGGTGAACCATTGACTTGCAGTACTTATACTTTATATCTTTATTTATTTAAGTTGTGTATATAATATATTAATTTTACTTTTAAATATTTAGGCTCCTCTATGTGTATATCTTTTATTTAGAAACCCAACAAATATTTAATAAACATCTTCCATATAGGAGGGATAATTCAAAGAATCAGAGGAAAACTGTCAATGCTTTTAGCTTTGAAGAGTATTATTCTGGTAGGTGAACAAAGAATCTAGTATGCATAATTGCTTATTTGATTAACTATTATTAGCACTTTCTTTGTTCTAAGCAGTGTTCTAGACTTTAGTGGTGTAGTCTTCAACAAATAAGGCTCTTTCTTGGAGCCTACAGTACATATTTCCAAATTATATAACATTTTTATGAAAGAAGAATAAATACCATTTTATGAGAGAGGAATACCATATTACTCTGTGGGTTAAAAGAGGAAAACGCACATTCATTTTCAGGTAGGATATGGGATTTAGAGAAAACATAACATACTGCCAGCTTAATGAAAGGTCTGAAGTGCTCCAGGTGAACACAGGACTCAAATGGAAAATGTAATTCAATGTGGAAAAGAAGAGGTTTCCCACACCAAGCAATTCCCTAACACCGACCATGCAAATACCCTACAATTTGACTCTATTTTGACACTATCTAAGCAGAGATAACATCAGATTACATAAATTAAGGGCTCAATGCCAGAAGACTATTCCCACTTCAGAGGATAATTGTGAGCACATGTTGTTACCTGTGCTTCCCATAACCCACTTCCTTCCAGTTTAAGTTTGATTAATTTGGTTAGAGTGGTTTATAGAACTCAGGCAACCCAGTCACTCACTAGATGACCAATTTATTGCAAGGAATATTAAGGGCTAGGAATTAATTACGAGATAAAGAAATACAGGCAGTTGTCTTATGGAAGGGGCTTCTGACTGTCCTTATGGAGAGGGATCTCAGAAGAGAGCAAGTGGAAGAAACATGGTTTGTTAACCACACACTTCCTGAACCACCCCCCACGGTTTTTTCTTTGTTAGGGAGGCTCCATTCCATAGTCAAGACTGACCAAATGACAAATCATTTAATATTGGGAATTCACTGTATCACTGTATCACTGTCTTCCCGTTCATCATCGAATTGCTCAAGCGGGCCCCAGTAACATCTCCATATGTCCTTTCTCATGCTAGAGTCTCACTCTAAGTCCAAGGGCATCTGCTTGCTCCAGGAACATAAAGAGCCTCAATCCACTCCATCAGATCATGGGAATGAGGTCTATAATTGTTACTGGTATTTGGCATATCAAATACGACATGGGTAGCTTGCCAGGCTCTGCCATGTGGGTGGCATACTCTTGTAGTCATCTCTAAATCCAGCATTTATTGATGAACCGGGCGGCTGCTTGTGGCGCGCAGCCAGGCTGTGATAGGCTGGTCTGTTGGGTGGAGTTCTGATGAGAGGGAAGTCCGGATGTGGAAAATGGAGGCCCTCTTGGAGTGGGGGGCCGTCTGGCTTGTTGCAAGGCTCTGCTGTGGTGGCAGGCCAGGGCTAGAACCTGCCATCCCTCCTGGGCACCTCGTGAGTGGCTGGGCACAGAGAGAGCAAGTAGCAGCTCTGCCCCATGTCTGTGAGTCTCTGGACCAGCATACCTGAGCCGATTTAAAAAAAGACTGCTGCAGGGTGGATCTCGATGAGCCGGGCACTGATAGGCTGGTCTGCTGGGTGGAGTTCTGACGAGAGGAAAGTCCGGATGTGGAAAATGGAGGCCCTCATGGAGTGGGGGGGGTCGTCTGGTTTGTTGCGAGGCTCTGCTGGGGTGGTGGGCCAGGGCTAGAACCTGCATTCCCTCCTGGGCGCCTCGTGAGTGGCTGGGCACAGGGAGAGCAAGTAGCAGCTCTGCCCCATGTCTGTGAGTCTCAATTTATACATGAGACCTAAATTAATCAAATCTCAAAACACAAAGTAGAAGGTGGGATGGGAAAATCATTTAATGGAATCAAAATTTCAGTTTAGGGAGACAAGATTGGGAATTGATTGGAGCTATATCCCTTCTCCCAGGCCCTGGGGGTCAGAGAGATGAAAAAATAGTCCTATTCTCTAATAATCAGATGTTTTCTCAGGCCATCAGTCTGAAAACTTAAGTGATTTCCAAATTCAGCTACAACAGTAACAAAACAAAAGACACGTTGATTATTCTATTCACATAGGAAATCCAAGGATTGGAAGAACTTTGTGCTAGGAAAAAAGTCAAAGATCCAATACTTATATTTCCTCTATATATCATAATGTCACAAGGAACCCGAGGGTTTGAACGAGCAGCCTTGGGGAAGGGCTAGAAAATCACCTCTTAAAAGTTGATCATGGGGCCGCAGGAGGGATAGACCCGTGGAAAGGGCATTTGCCTTGCATGTGGTCAACCCGGCATCCCATATAGTCCCCTGAGCACAGCCAGGTGTAATTCCTGAGTGCAGAGCCAGGAATAACCCCTGAGCATGGTTGGGTGTGACCCAAAAAAGCAAAAAAAAAAAAAGTCAATTGTTAGAGAATGAGTGACAGCTGTAGGGCAGGGTTTCTTTTCTCTACAATATTGACATGCTGGGCCAGAGAATTCTTTGTTGTTGGGTGCTGTTATGTGCATTGTAGAATATTTTGCAATATCTATTCTTTAGATACTTGTGGAGGTAAACTTGCATGAAAAACAAAAATGTTTTTCCATGTGGCCAAATGTTCCTTGGAAGATTCAGGGGGTCCTCCTGTGAACTACCACAAGACTGGAGCAGTTTGGGACCCTTAACAGCCAATAATAAGTACTGATTTTAATGGGTGAAAATGACCCAATAATCTAAAGAACTAAGCTGTTAGAATTGTACCAGATTAAAGCCTGAAGGTACTGAAAGGGTGATGGGATGTTATAGGTAGAGAGCTCATAATAAGAGATTAATCAGGTACTAAGAAAAGGGAGAAAAAAGAGACAGTAGATTTTATATTATTCATCCAACATTCCTCAGTTTTTTCCCCATGTCATTTCAAGTAATGTTTATTCATTTTACAGATGCTTGAAATGGTCAAGGATAAAATTTTCTATATAAGGGGAGATACTGTACAATATGATAAAAGTAACTTCAAACCATTTCTTTAATAGATGTGAAGAACCTCTAAGGACATTTTTTTCCTTGGGGAAGTGAAGGATAGAAAATAGTATGATCATCTGGGTTGTGCCCCCAAAATGAAAAATAAATGAATAAAATTTAGTCCCTTTGAGGCTCATTGGTACCAGTTTTGGTGTGACAAGAGTTGAATAGATGGGTTTTTCCTTCCAACAGGAAATTCTGGTTTTTTTTTTGTAGAACGTTTAGAAAGGGCAATCTATATTCCTGTGTGCGTGTGTGTGTGTGTGTGTGTGCGTGTGCGTATGTGTGCGTGTTTGTGTGTGTGTGTGTGTGTGTGTGTTTCTCATCTACCTAGAACCATTTAGGATTGAACTTTTCCTGAGACATTCCTAAGCAGTGTTAGCAGGGTCCTCATATGCAGGGGCCCGGGATGTGGCTTAGTGGCAAACCGAACACCTTGTATGCGTGAGATCTGTACTTGATTCACAGCACAGCCAAAGCAGTATACTGAAGCAAACCAACCAAGTAGTCCTCAGCAGAAAATAAGGTTTCCAAGTTCAGTACTTCTGCTGTTGTTTTGTGGGCTACTGGACAACCATCTCACCTCCCGGTGCCCTTGCTTTAGATGACTGAAAATGAGGAAGCAAGATTCAGCTTTCAAAATGGTTGTGGTCCAAGAGATTGAGCATACAGGCTACTTGACTCTCCTTTAGTTAATCTCTAATTTCTATGTTATGATCAAATTTGAGGTTGTGCTGGAGTCAATAGCCATTTAGCACCTGTCTGGTTTTTTTTTAATTTTTTTTTATTTTTAAAATTACAAAGATATACAATTAAAAAGTTCATATTTGGGTTTTGGTCAAACAGTGTTGCAGCACCCATCCCGCCACCAGTGCCCATCTCCCACCACCAACGTCCCCGGTTCCCTCCCCCTCCCCAGCCCTGCTCCATGGCAGGTTCTTGATTTCTTTCCATTTCTCTCTCTTTCTCTTTTCCTTCCCTACAGACTATGGATTACAGAACATACATTAAAGGGTTGTCATGTGTATCTTTTTGCCTCTATTTAATGCTCAGTTCTAGGTTGGCATTAGTACCCTCAACAATTGTTAGCACACTGTTCCATTTCTGTCTTACCTAGCCTCTGAATCCCACACGTTTGTGATAATTTCCACCTTTGACAGGACCTCCTGATATATGTTTCACTTGATCTTGGATATTGGTATCATAATATGTACCTATATATTTATGTTATGCAGATAAATGCAGTCATTCTGTATCTGTCTCTCTCCTTCTGGCTAATTTCGCTCAACATAATCTTCTCCATGTCCATCCATTTGTAGGCAAATTTTATAACTTCATTTTTCCTAACAGCTGCATAGTATTCCATTGTGTAGATGTACCAAAGCTTTTTATCCAGTCATCGATTTTCGGGCACTCTGGTTGCTTCCAGATTCTGGCTATTGTGAATAATGCTGCTATGAACATAAAAGTAGGGATGGTGTTTCTGCTGCGTATTTTTGGCTTCCCAGAGTAGATTCCCAGGAGTGGTATCGCTGGGTCAAATGGGAGTTCAATTTCTAGTCTTTGGAGGAAAGTCCATATTGTTTTCCAGAAAGGCTGTACCTGTCTGGTTTTAATACAAGTCTGATCTTGAGCCTGGATATATGGGTCCAAATTTTTACCTTTAATAAGCCCTCTGCAGATACTTCCTGGGACTCTGTTAGTGGGGCGAAAATGTTTAATTCCAGGATAAAGAGAAAATGCTAGAATTATCTTGTGGAAAGAAAAAACCTTTTAGATATGTTTATCAGTCTGTGGAGATCGTGCAAAGGGCTGGGGTGCATGCCATAGATGTATTTTCATCTCTGGTATCAACGCTAACCTCCTCTTTGCAACTAAGAGGCTGTGGTGGCCCCAGCACCACCAGGCTTGAGTAGCTATCATTTAGTTGTTGTTGAATGACCTCAAGATCCTAAATACGTTATGAAAGACACCCCCCACATATTAGTAACCATTTTTAATTAATAAGCTGTTATCCTGATCAGATCATTGATCTCTGGACTAAAAAAAATTGCTGTGAAGTTGGAGAGATATAACAGTGTGTATGGTGCTTTCTTTGATTGCTGTGAACCCCAGTTAGATCCCCAGGACATTACCAAGAGTGATCCCTGACCATAGAGCTAGGAGTATGCCCTGAGCATAACTGAGTGTGACCCCCAAACAAACAAATGGAAGCAAATTTATTTTATATATAGTATATATAGTCTATTTATGTATATACATCTATAAATTTATTTATAAACAATTTATATAAAATATAACTATATATTATGTATATAATATCTATACACTCTATTTATGTACATAAATATATTATGGGGTATATATGGGTATACTCACCGTTTAACTCAGTACTCAAGTACTGAGTAAGAGCTAAGTGTCAGGAACTAAACAGTCTGAAAATCACATGAATTTTCTCCTGTCATGGTGGTTGTATTTTAGTGGTGACAGACGACAAACAAATATTTGATAGTTTTTTAAATGCTGATGGGTGATAAAAAGATGTTATCAGAGGAGAAAGGAGGTGGAGGATTTAGGCAGTAATCTCAGAAAAACGTGTAGAATCAGTCTTCTCCAAATGTTGAGACAGGTATTTTTCCCTGACACCCAGACTATTTCCATCATGGCTTCAGTAGTTGGAACTAAGGTCAATTGAGACTCTGCGACTCAATGAGAAATTGTTACTACAACTTTAGAGAATGCAGTGACTTTGGAGAATCCTGTCTCACAGCAAGACAAACATCCAGAGGCAAGACTTTGTCATGTTGTCATTCTTCTTAATTGTGCGAGATTCCATTTCTCCTTGGAGTACAGGACTCTAGCCTACTCCATAGCACAGGACACAAATTTGTTTTGTCCCATTTATAGTCACCTAAATTCTCCTTAAGAATGTAATTAAATTTGTTTTTTTGGGGGGTTAATCTATTTGATTCAACCTCTTTTTGTGCTTTTCTAGCCCCATAAGATCCCTGTAGAGGGGAGATTTTCCCTGCACACCTGCACTGGTCTCTCTGACGGGTGACTTTTATTAGTATCCTGTTGGTATTGGGGGAAGAACTTTCATAACTCTGGGGAGAAGGACAGCCAAATAGAGATATATGCTGATGCAAGGGTCTTTTTTAATTTTGTCATTTAAAAATATTTTATTATACCACCGTGAGATATATAATTACAAAGGTGTTCATGTTTGGGTTTGGGTCATACAGTGTTTCAGTACTTATCCCTCCACCAGTGCCCATTTCCCACCACCAATGATGCAAGGGTTTTGAGGGAGATAAAATTTGTCTGTTCACAGAACATAGAAGAGACTTGCAGGAGACTTAGACAAGGACCTTTAACAGCAGGCAACAGCCTATGATTCTGGGTTATAAGTAAAGGTGCCCAGTCATTCTGCGTCCCCTTCTGCTTATCCTATTCCCTACTCTGAAATGTGCCTCTGAGCCATTTCTCTTTAGTCTCCCAAGGGAAAAAATCAGTTGTATTTCTGGATATGTCAACCAGCTTGAAAAGCAGAAAACTCTGAATGACCCGATGCATATGAATTGGGTTTGGAGAACTGGTGAACTGAAAGACAGTCAAAAATCTGTGTTTAGCATCTGTGAACAGAGTATCAGACAGGACACTGTAAAGCTCTGTGGAGTTCTCTTGGCTGACAGACTCCAGAGAAGGTCAGAATTTAGCAACGAGTAATTCCAAGTCCATGATGTTTAATTTCCTTTTAGTTGGGATCCATGTCTTTATTTCCTGGCAACTCTCACTGCACAGAGCACAGTGCTGGGCAAATCAGAAGCACATAGTCAATGTTTATTCCATGTGCAGAAAATTGTGTCACGGACTCAGGAATCTTTGAAGCTGTCAGGATCTGGGGGAGCTTTTACGTCTTAGCCCTTACTTATTAAAGAGTGAGTGTGCTTTAAGACCAATACAAAAAATATTTTCCAAACTCTTATCAGTCTGGACGTGATAGTCATAAAAAACCATTTGCCATGAACTGGTCAGCGATAGACACGTTCCTAAAGAAGATTTGTTACCAGAGCTATTGTAGTCACAGCATTCTGGTCTCATATTAACAATGACTCTTTGATGACCACATCCATGAAACATCTGCATACGCCAAAATTGAGAAACACATTAGAGAACTAGGTTTGCTCCCGTGTTTGTATAGCCTATGAGATTTCACTGTCTAGTGGAATATTCCACTGCTGTCTTGGTTGATAAATATATCTATATTTTATGTTGGTCTCTCTTGCTATACCTCAAGTGAAGGAGATCCCACCAAACTACTTGAAAATTCAAAGAAAATCATCACCATCAATATTACTATTTTTATGATTTTTGTATTGTCCTTAGTAAGCTTTTAGTCTTTTCTCCCATGTATGTATATTAAATATCTTTTGCTAGAGAGTAAGTTAATGGATTCATAGTTTAATTTTGAAAAATTCTGATAATTCAAATGTTGTTTAGAGCAGCAATAGTCTATTGAATACAGAACCGATACTACAATCCAGTTGTTTTGTAAAAATGATTTTGCATTTGTCGCCATTATATGAAATACCTTCTTTGTGACATATTACTTAACATATTATTGAGCATATACTTAGCATCTCTGAATCTCCTTTTCATGATACATAAATGGGGGGATAATAATAACCATTTTGCTTGAGATGGGGTTCTCAGGAGGAGAAGTGACAGGGTGCCTGCCTTTCACATTTTGGGGACACTTTGGTTCATGGTACTACTCTGAGTTGCTGAGAGCAATCCTGATGGTTTTGCGATTGGAATCCCTGGTACCACAATAAACACGTGATCTGATGCACTACAGCCAAGTGTATGAGCACCATCCCCAAATGTGCAATCCTTTGTCATTGCTGCAAAATCAACAACAAAACAACAATAACAAAAGGAAAAGAAGGGGAGAAATTAATGAGTGCATTCATTTAAAAATTGCCTGTGCCATCCACAACTTAGGTTCAATACTAAAGAGTCAGAAATATTCCTCTCCTCTGATAATAAGTGGCACTGAACAACAGAAATAATAACTGTAAAAACAAAGTTTACCAACACTAGTCAGCATGATGCTTACCTCTGTGGAAATTCAAAGAAATTCTACACATTTAGCCTTTGCATTACCACCTATGTTTTTATTTTTAAAGTGAGCGTTAAGAAGAGAGGTTCTGTAATGCGATTAGATAACTTTACTGGATAATTTAAAGCCTATGCTGAGCTCAGATTTTTATAAACCTCAGCCCTTACGTGATACCATTGATGGCATATTGACTTTTAGCAAACAAAATAACTATTTTTGTGTGAACGGGAAGACAGTGATACAGTGAATCATTTATTTATTTTTTAAATTTTATTGTACCACCACGAGATAAACAATTACAAAACTGTTTATGATTATGTTTCAGTTATACAGTGTTCCAGCACCCATCTCTCCACCAGTGCCCATTTCTCACCGCCGGTGTCCCCAGATTCACCCCCTCTTCCCCAGCCTGCCTCTATGGCAGGTGTTTTACCTTTCCTCTCTCATTCTCTCTCTCTTTCCCTTCTCTCTCTCACCTCTCTCTATTTCCCTTCTCATATTGTGGCTTGCAATACATACACTTAGGAGTTATCATTTGTATTTCTTTGCCTACCTTAAATGCTTAGTTTTACGCTGGATTACCATTTTTAACAATTATTAGCACAGGGGGCCGGAGTGATAGCCCAGCGGGTAGGGCGTTTGCCTTTGCACACGGCCGGCCTGTGCCGGCCCGGGTTCAATCCCTGGCATTCCATATGGTCCCCTGAGCACCACCAGGAGTAATTTCAAATGCTTTATTACTGTTTTAAGATTGAGTCTATTGATCTTGACCAGAAAAAGTAGAATCATTATTATAAGTTAGTTCCAAAGAAACTGTGACCCAGAATCCCAAGAACATATCCCCTGGGATCAGGTAGAAGAGGAAAGTAACCTATGATGTCTTTGAAGCAACTGAAGTTGTCATGTGTTGTACTGATCTCTGTCAAACTTGAGTCTTGGACCCTGACCATGGACAAGTAAGTACTAGAAAGTGGAAGTAAACCAGATGTTCCCTTGCTCTTTGGGGTATGTGTTCTGCCATCTCCAACTCTGTTTCAACTTTCAGACCACCAGGAAATGGAACATTTTCCTATAAGAATTTTAGTTAAGATCAGTTTTAGGTACTGGAGTATTAAAGGTATGAAGACCTCCCTGTCTTTCACTAAATCCTCTTGACAAAGATCTTCCCATCTGTTTTATATTATTAAAAATTCCTTCAACATATGTCTTTAATTGAACAACAAGAGATTAAAGGCTTAAACTTGCAAATACGGTAAATGATGAGTCCTTTGTTTGAATTCAGAACAGGGGTTGGTTGGAAAGGGAACTTTGGAAGTACAGAAAAAAAATGCCTGACCTTCACAGTTTTCCCTCGGTCACTCCCAGTCAGTCTATTTATGGCTTGGTGAGATTCTTTGTGTGTCAGTTGTCCCCCTATTCCCGCCCCAGTAGTTCTTCATGTTCTGAATCTCTAATCATATGTCATCATTGTCTATCTCAATGTTCTTTTCCACAGAGTGACTTATGTGGTCATTAGAGGATAAATCTGGCATATCGGAATTTTCATAGATTTTTGTTGTTGCTATTTGCGTGTTTGGGGGCCACACCCAGCAATGTTCAAGGCTTGCTCCTGGCTCTGGGCTCAGGGATTACTCTTGGTGTGACTTGAGGGACCATATGGGGGATTGATCAGGCCAGGTCCGTGTAAGGTAAGTGGCTTACGAGCTGACTATCTCTAAAACCTGTGAGTTTTTCACAGGTCCTTAATGGAGGATTTATGTTACTTGCTAGGTGATGATGGTATACAAATGTACCAACTAAATTAATCTAGTTAGTTGGTCAATCCCTTACTCTTGATAAAGGGATCTTTGTTATCAAGATAAATGAGGCACAATTATCCTGAATCACCTGAATAAGCAGCATACTTTGAATTAAGCACACAACTTTGCTTACATGAGTAGTCTTGAAGTTAAAAAGTATTCATTCTGCACCTGTTGTGCTCCAGAAATTTCTCTTGGTGAACAAGAAAGATGTTTCCTTTCTCAACAGATCCATATAGTTTAGTGGCTCAGAGTGGTGTCAAAAGACTCCATCTAGTAGAACTTTTCATTTTACTTCTTAGATGATGGAAACACCAAGAATTATGGTGGACCCAGTTTAGCAGAGTCTAGTTTGAATCTTCCAATCCCAGTTCATTTCCCTGGTTAAACTAATGGAAGACGTTAACAACAGACCCATAGTGTATTGTGACAGTCATCCATTTGACAGTTCTCTGTGGTTTGAAGGTGTCCCCACTCTTTTCAAGACTCACGGATGTCCAGAAAAATTATTTAAATATTGCAGTGATTTTGTTCATGACATTAGCACAAGTTTGGGTGGATGAAAAGCAGAGCCACAAAGCAGTTTCACATTGGGAGAAAAAGTCTTCTCCTCCTCCCTGCAGTACATTTCTGGGCCTGTCTGAGCAGAGGAGTTTGGCTGACTATTGAATTGTTATTAAAATGATAATTAAGGAGGTAACAGGAAGGGAGCATGTTCCAATGCCATCTAGAAGAGTCAGCACTTTTGCTGCATAATGAGTTCTTTATACTTCAGGTTGTTGCTCAACTGAAGAGAACCTGAGCTGAATGAGTGTCTGGAGTCCATAAAGACACAGTCTCAATCAATGAGTTTAATGACTGGTGTGTTGCTTATAGGGCAAAGCAACAGGAAGGTCGATGGTGGTTTTGAACCACCCAGAATGTATCTGCTACTGCTCTGTGCAAGGTTTGCCACTTGACTCCTTTCAAGATGGTCTTTTGGAGAGACACATGTTCTTGGAAATTTCCTGGAAAGAAATTACTTATTAAGAATTTATTGGGACTTGGTAGATTTCTTTTGCATGGCACTGGAAGTGTATTTTAATATGGAGGATGGGGTTGTTGCTGCGGGCCACCCCCAAAAAAGTCACAGCAGACAAGTGTATTTCCTTGGGACTCCCTGGCACATTTTCCCCTTTTATTATATTGCCGTGAGGTAGATGGTTACAAACCTTTGTATGATTGAGTTTCAGTTATACAGTGTTGCAGCACCCATCCTACCAGTGCACATTTCCCACCACAAATGTCCCCAGCTTCCCACCCTTACCCAACCCCCGCCTGCCGCCATGGCAACACTTTTCTTCTCTCTCTCTCTCTCTCTCTCTCTATCTATCTATCTATCTATCTATCTCCTTTTATTTCTTTTTTTTTTTTTTTTGGGTCACACCCAGCGATGATTAGGGGGTTACTCCTGGCTCTGCACTCAGGAATTATTCCTGGCAGTGCTTTGGGGACCATATGGGATGCCAGGGATCTAACCCAGGTCAGCTGCGTGCAAGGCAAATGCCCTACCCGCTGGACTATTGCTCCAGCCCCTCTTCCCCTCCTTCTCTATCCTTTTTTGCATGTTGAGGTTTATAGAACATGCACTGAGTGTATATCATGCATATCCTTTTGTCTACTTTCAGCATTCATTTCTAGCACAGCATTGCCATTTCTGACTATTGTTGACAGGCTGATTCCTTCCCTATCTTAGCTAACCTCTGCCCTACACACACTTTCTTTAAGTCCCTACCCTTGACATGCCCTCCTGTGTCCTATTTGCCGAGTCTTGGCTGTTAGTCTCATAATATTTTTTGTATGAATGCAATCATTCTATATCTGTCCTTTTCCTTCTGGCTAATTTCACTCAGCATGATAATCTCCATGTCCATCCATTTGTAGGCAAATTTCATGGCTTCGTTTTTCCTGATAGCTGCATAGTATTCTATTGTGTAGATGTACGATAGTTTCTTAATCCAGTCTTCTGTTCTCAGGTACTTCCCGACACATTTCATCAGTGGCGGTTGCCTGTGACTGCTTCCACTGGGGAGTCCAGGCTCCATGCAGTTACTGGACTAAGCCTTTCCAGCTCTTTCCTATTCATGCAAGTATAATCTAGTGAATCTTGCAAATTCTTTTTGACTTCTGAATCCTTTCAGGGATTTCTGATTTATAATTTATGGGATTATTACTCTGTAAAAGAAAAGTTGGGAACTGTGACAAATTGACACTAAATGAGGCGAGTGGATATGTAAGGCTAAAGAATAAAATGACATATGAAATTCTTTTATTTTTTTATTTTTATTTTTTTTTTGGGTCACACCCGGCGATGCTCAGGGGTTACTCCTGGCTCTGCACTCAGGAATCAGTCCTGGCGGTGCTCGGGGGACCATATGGGATGCCGGGATCGAACCCTGGCGGCACAGGCCGGCAGCGTGCAAGGCAAATGCCCTACCGCTGGGCTATCACTCCGGCCCCGACATATGAAATTCTTAACATTCTGCATTTTAGTTTTTATTATTAATCAGGGTTTGACATTGGCCCAAACTTTACAAAATAAGGAAGGTGTTAGGTCTAATTCCTTTTCAGTACTGAAGATTTAGAAAGAAAACAAAAGAAAGTCACTAGGCCGAGGTTGGTGTCCACTTCTGTCCTGGAGGGCCTGCTTCAGATCAGCAGGGCTTTCTCGCCTGCTTTTACTGATGCCTCATTTCCGTCAGCATGAGGGAAAAGTGGGTGAGAGATTTGCTCAGTAAGTTAGTCATACTGGTAAGTTTATCTGCTTCGAGCACTGGTTCCTCTCAAGAAAAGGGTGTGAGATGTGTGGCCCAGCTTACAGACATGTGCCGGTTTACAGCACTATCACTAGGACTCAGCCTGCGCTATTTCCAGCTTGTCATTTGTCCATTGACTTGTGAAACTACCATCCAAGAGAGCAAAATTATTTCTGCTCTTTTGGGTCATTTCCTCCTGACATTCTTTGTAGATTACCTCTAAAGCAGCTGTAATTCTTCTTTCTACAGCCAAACCATCAGCTAATGGTTCTTTGTCTCATCAAAAGCAAATCATCTCTACTGGTCCCAGAAATCAGGATATACTTGGGATACTAGCTTGGCCATCAGTTAGAGTAAATTTAAAGTAAATTTGGGGAACTGATGAGTTGACAGTACTATGATGGGATGGATTAGTTGAGTTATAAATATTTGCTCTAGTTCTCTGTCTCTCCAAGAAAGGAATTTAAGTTTAGCAGACTGGTAAGAAACAAAAATACTATTTAGAATTCTGCAGACAGGGATAGTGCATGGGTCTAGGTGCTTGCCTTGCATGTGCTTGATCCTGATTTGATTTCTAGTACCGCATGTGGTCTCCTGAGCACAGCCAGAAAAACCATGAACACAGAGTCAAGAGGCTCACAGCATTATTGGGTAAGGCATACCCAACCCTCCCCTAAATAAATAAAAGTCCATTAAAAAGAATATTTTAGTTTTACCTTCCATGCACTTATGTAGCTACAAACATTGATGTTTTCTGGACTTCAGAAGATCAATGCTTGCCATTCTCCCTAAAATTTTTCCTAGGGCCCACATATTATAATTTATAGTAAATAATATAAGCGATATATGGCATGCAAGTAAATAATGTAAGTAATATATATTGTACATAGCCCATAAACATAATTTCCACAAACTAAGTCATATATCATTTATTATTAGTCATTGTGGTGTATGAGCTTTGGAGAATTGCAAATACGTTTAAGTCTACTGTGAGGTACCACATACATTTAACTACAAAGTAAATGTAGTCTAGCTAACATCAAATGATGTACATGGCTACATTTGACAAGAACCATGGCAACTGTGGACCATGAGCTGAGAATACAATGGTAAGTATTGAGAAGGTTGTGCAGCTTCAACAGGGTGTTAAAGTACTGCCTCTATTCTGCTGCTGTTGTACTACAACCACTGCTGCCAAGACCCCATTACCACCTCCACACACCACCATTACTTTTTTTCCCCACCATTACTTTTTCATATTTATTGTATGACCCAACTAATGGCTTGGTTCTAAATTAATCAACATGCATTCCTAAGTGTTTTTTTCCATGTGTTTAGGCATCCCAAAACTATTATAAGGAAGAAAGAGGAGAAAATGGGAGAAAATTGGAGAAAACAGAGCATACAACATTTAAGAAACTTTCTCAAGACCACACAGCTACTTTGTAATGCGCATTTAAATAGAAAGCAGTCAGAATTCAAAGTCCCTGATTCTCTATCAAGCGGAGTGTCTTTGGAAGAAGAATTTCAATATGTTGCGCAGAGTGTAGCATTCCTGATGAGGACCCCTTGTCAGCAATAGGGCAGTGGAAGCGCTCGGCTGGTGGGTGCTTGGTGTAATGATTGGCATAGTGCCTGGAATAGAGTAAGTGCTTGATAAATGTTTGTTGAATTATTAACTGACTAGTTTGGAGTGAGAGAGAAAATGATGGAGAAATAGGCTGTTATCAGATTTGTTGGGTTTTGAATTACAGTCTAAGTGGTTTAAAATAGTATTGTGGATAATATCTTTCAAAACCTTGAATTTCTGGGGGCATCAGCATACTTGTTCATACAGCAATGTCATTTTCAAAAGCACATTTTGTCTACTTCAATGCTTTCTATGGAATCTTTCAGGGGAAAAAATAAAGCATTCTGATAAAGCCTCTGAACAAAATCTTGATCTTTAAATTTTGTTGAATCTCAATGCTGAAAGGTCTGATGTTAGCTACACTAGACAGTTTAGTCTTTTGCTTATTAAGTCTATTTCCCCTTCAAAGTGCATACTAGTGGGCAAGTTTTGAGGAAGTGTAACCGGAAACATTATGACCCAACTTTCCCTAGCTATAAGTGACTGGACTTCTGGTGGCATTGGGTCACGACAGGGCACTCTTTTGAGAAACATTAGCAATCTGAAGTTCCTAAGCAGAGGGTGTAGATCTGAAAGATGATATTTGAGAGACGTCACAGACGACACAGCAATGACACATATTCACACATAAGGAAGTAGGCATGAGACAAAAGCATAACGTGTGGTACAGATGCATGTGGCTTAGATAAGTCTTGGGGATGAATCTTTTTTCAAATTCAATTCTGGACATTCCATGAAAGTCTCCATAAAATTTACTGCCGCTGTTTTCCAGAATTCACTCTCCTTGATATTTATTTCTTCGTCACTTCATGGAATTACTTCCGCTCTTTTCAGAACCCTTTTCACTGAAATATGTGGTCTCCTGAGCCTCTTCCCCCTTCTATCAATCTCTCTCATAAGGCCCTTTCTATATTCCCAAGGCTTTTCAGACGTGTATTTCTCTTTTGGTTACCTGTTCATCTGATTTTATACATTTTCAGGCTTTACACTTAAGTTGCTTGGTATATGGTACCTCAAAGTAGATCTGGACATCTTTTCTGAGTACTCAGAGAAGATTCACATTTCCAATTGTTTTCTCAGTACCCTCAAATATATGATTCCCATCAATTAAAGAAGGCTCCACTGAAGTTCCCTGGCTATCTCAGTGTAGTGCTCCTAAAGTGGGTGATGGCTCTTCATGGGGTGCTAGGATGATATACGGGTTTGGTGGTAGCCTTGGGTTCAGTTTATGTATATATTGGGGGAACCTTCCTTTTGTTCATTTTCCTTGAGGTAGATTTCCAAAGGGGTTGCGAATGATCTTTTTCCTGTAAAGGCGGCAATAGGCCAGATAAGTTTGGGAATCTCTGCTTAGTGCAAGGCTGTGTTACCTTTTACCTAAACCTCCATTTCCAATGAATTTTATATGTTGCTACAAAAATAATCCTAACACAGTTCTAAATTTATTACTTCCCTGCTCCAAAATCTTTACTGACTACTGGGTCAGTAAATATACTAAGAAAACTTCACATTCCTAAACTTGGTACTTATTTTTGGTCCATCTTTAATAGGATCCCAGTAGAGGAGTCCAGGATATTTATATCTTTTAGGCTACTGAAAATTGCAATCCTTTCTAGACCTCGTCTAGCTTTTGAAATTTGTTTTCCATATTTTTCCAGAGAGCTGCCTCTTTCATAGAACATTGGCAATTTTTAAAAAGAAATTGCTGTCTCCTCTAAAAAAATTCCATCTTTTTTGTTTGTATTTCTGTTAAGGCAATTATTTGAGGTAATTGAATATGTATTTTACTTTCCTGTAGTATTGCTAATTTGTCTCTGGCTATGGCACTGATCAAAGTTGATGATGTCTGACCTGTTTGCTCTCAGCAATTTCACACCGAAATCTGCACTGGTAAGGCTGGAGCAATAGAACAGCGGGTAGGGTGTTTGCCTTAAAGGCGGCTGACCTGGGTTTGCTCTCAGCATCCCATATGGTTCCCTGAGCACTGCCAGGAGTAGTTCCTGAGTGTAGAACCAGGAGTAACTCCTGAGCATCGTTGCTGTGACCCAAAAATCCAAAAAAAAAATCTGCACTTGCCAATGTCACATAAAATATGCAGATAAAACTTGGTGAGATGTGTCACTCACACTTCTGCAGTTAGCTCTACTCTGGATTATTTCATACTGGGTGGTATTGATATGAGAAACCTCAGTCTTTTCCTCCTCTTCTCTGCATTGAGAGTTATTTCTAGGACTCCTGTACCTCCTTTGAAACTCTACCTCCCACCTGATCATTCTTTTCTCTGATGGGTATTTACCTCACTTGAGTTTTAGGAACATGACCACCTCACCTTATTTTTTTTCTTAGAATACTGATGATGCTAAGATTTGTTCTACCATCTCCTAGTGATCACCTTGTTCTTCCTTCAGCTATGATACCAGTTCCTATATAGTGAATTTCAATGATTTGAAATGCAAATGACTTCTAGCTAGCTGAGATCGATATACTCCCTTCTAATGTCCACAGTAGACTGCTTTGTCCTTACATATTCAATGGTGCCAGGCTCAGTGACATGCATATTATATATGCCAAATAAATATTTGCTAGGGAAATGCATGAGTAAAGGAATTTTGGTATGTCTGAAAATAGCACAGTTAATTTTTAGAGAAGTTATTGAGAAACATGTAGGAGACACTAAATATGTAGCGGTCAAGGAGAAAGACCCAAAAACCAAAAGTCGAGGACAACATTCTTGTCATAAAAATATTTTAAATCTACTGGAGACTTAAAAGGGCACTGAAGGTTTGTGTTGAAAATTTAGTGGATTGGAAAATATGTACTTAAAATATTTCCTTTTTACTATTGTTCTCTCCTGAACTTTGAGGAATGTTTAAAAAAGTTAGGGGGCTCCAGTCATTTCTAAAATTAGCTATCCTGCCTTTTTTTCAAGCCCAAATTTTGATATTCTTCACTTTTACTCTGGAAGATATTGGTGTGATAATTTTGAATGTTTTCTACCTGAGATCCTTAGAAATTGGGTGTTCTTCAGTTACTTTCACTATCTGTGTTTTTAGGGTTTATGCTCCCTACAGGTTCTGTAATCTGATGGGCATCTGGAAATGAGGGCACAGTTGTAGTGACGATCCAGTCTGTCTAGAAACATCCACATATCTGCATTGCAAAGGAATGTGGATTATGGCTTAAGGTTTTTTTTTTTTTGATTGTGGTGTCAGGGATTGAACCCAGGGCCTCATTCTTGCAACATATATTCGCCATCATTCTAAACCACTAAAATCCTGTCTCAGTATTTTCCCCAACTTAATTAATTTATTTAGACAACAATTTAAAAGAGTATAAGTGCCAATGTGTTTTCTGGAACTCCCTGCTCTGCCAATGGCTTTGATTATCTCTCCCAGTTTTAATTTTCTCTTTCATAAAATAGAAAGAATTTTATGTGGGTAATGATGAGGGAGTTAGAGGAGGAAGAGATTTAGCTACTACCATACTTTGGTCATGTCACCTGAAGCTGTTCTGAAAAGAAAATAGTTTAATGAATCTCAATTTGCACAATCAATATTTACTGGGTGCCAACTTTGTTATTAGTACTGTGATCAGTGCAAATAACTCTGAAACTACAATTTGACAAGCTTTATTACTTATCATTAATAAGCTTTATTACTTATCATAAGAAAATAGCATCACCCTTGTTTTCTGATTACAAATCTTTGTAGACCAAAGATAAGAATAATCTTTAAAAACTTTTTTCAGACTTTTGGAGTTGAAAGCAATAGGGGAAAACACACAAGTTAAAGAACTGTGACAATATTTAATGTTATTTCAAGTATTTTCAATTTTTATAAAGTTAACATTTTATCATTTTTTGGCATGAACCACAGGAAAATGTGGTTTAGAAATCTCCCTACTGATATTCTTCATATGGAATAGTCAACAACGCTTGGAGAAATTAATGATAATCTCCAAAAATGGGAAGAAGAGGTGTGCTCATTAGTGAAAAATCTCCCCCTAAAAAATCTTTTCTTTTATCTCTCAAGTTGTTACAATATTTTGCACATTTTTTGTTTCAGGCAATGAAGACATTTCATTCTACAGGGTTTTGTCTTTTCATTTTTTCTTTAAAACCATCAATTCATTAAGCTTATTAAAATGTCAGTTCAAACCACTTTGCTGAATTTCATTCTAAAGCTATAGATCTTGCCTTTATGAGCCTGTAAATGTTTATTTTATTCTCCATTTCTATGACATACATCTATTTCTCAAGACTTCTTTTTATGCTATGTAACACAGATGAGAGGTAGCAGCTGAGAACTGGAAGATTCCTGAACTCTAAGTGGATGGGGAAAGGATAGAGGTAGTTCATAGTATAGATTCAGTAGCACTGACATAAGAATTGCTCTAATCTGCTAACAGACAAATGGGTTCTTAACAAGGTGCTGACAATATGTCTGATAGAAGGGTGAGCAACAGGAAAAGGACTGACTATGGTTTAGAAAATGGAATTTGTGATAAATTTGATATATTTTGGCCGTTTGTGATGCAAACAAGGTAGCTGAATAGTTTGCATGTGTTTTTTTAAAAAATAATTTTATTATAACACCATAAGATAGACATTTGCAAAGCTGTTCATGATTGTTTCATGTATGTTTCATGTATGAAACATGCTGTTTCATGTATGTTTCAGTCATACAATGTTGCAGCACCTATCCTTCCACCAGTGCACATTTCCCACCACCAGTGACCCCAGTTTCCCTCCCTTAACCCACTCCCATCTGTCTCTATGGCAGGCACTTTGCTCCTCTGTCTCTCTCCCCCTCTTCTTTTTGCACATTGTGATTTGCAATATATACACTGAGGGGCTATTACACGTATCTCTTTGTGGTCCAAACATTTTAGTGTGTGTGTGTGTGTTTTAAGACAAATAAATAGAAGTGTGTTACAGACAGAAATAAATATCTATGTAAAATAATGTATAGATGATAGAAAGAATGTAGACAAATAACAGAAGTGGTATTGTTCATCCATTTGTGCTAGAGCCAAAGATTGATTAATTATGGAAATGTGAAAGTGGCAGCTATTGACTTGTCTGGCTGGTCAGTTTGGAGCAGTGACAACTTTGTGTCCCCCTCAAAATACTCCTTGACATTTTCTGAGGATTAAGGATGCTTGAATGGTCTGTGGAATAAATATTACAAACTTTGTGGTGGGTCATCTCAGACTCTTGGAAATGGCCTCAAATTAGGTCTCTAAGAGCATACCTGAGTCTACTGTGTGTTTATACTAGAGTAATAATCAGGAGACCAATAGGTACCATATTGCAGGGTAACTTCTTTGAACAACCTAGTGCCTGCATGACATACTTGAATCATTTTAATAAGCTTATAATATATTAGTAACTCTGGTTTATGGTAAAGAAACTCAGAGTAATCAAACTTTCCTTCTCAACATCTAAAACCAGGGTGTCTGGTCCAATGCTATTTTTATTATATAATATCTTTATTCTCCATTCACCTATGATTTCACTAGAGTTAATGGGTATCTGATAACATTCTCTAAACCATCCTTGTGATAAAAGTTCACAGGGCCATTTGGTCTTGGAGTAGATGTCTCACATATGACGCAGAACAGAAACCTGGACTTCCATATTGCTGGGCCCTCATTGCGTGCTAGCTTATTACTGCTATTTCTGTGTCACAATCTTCTTCCTGTCCTACTCATAGCTTAGTGATATCAATGGCAATTCAGTGGAAAAGCTGTTCTTTAAAGACCACAAAGGAAGTGATTATCTTTTTTATTATAGAATAAGTGACTGTGGAGAAAGTTAGGAGCTTCCACAGAGAGTGAACTTGCAATGTTAAGTGTAGAGAATTTCTTTGATTTCATTTTATTGGTCTTCCTTATCATTGGTTGCTAGCTAATTTTTAATCAGAAAAAAAACATTTTTGTAAGAGCCTGCATGTATTTTCAAGTTTCTGGATTTTCGCTTAGCTTATACACTACAAATACTCTACATATAAATAAAAATACATATAAAATATTCATACACTAAAAATAGAGAAATCATATTAAGAAGGGTTCAAAATATATGTGTTATCTGATTGCTCTTGTTCAACTATATGTTTCTCATAATTCTATTATGGCAGACTTCATTTTATTTGGACTATACCTCTGGAAAATTGTTAAAAATAAAAACAACTGGGGATATGGAGACATAGTAGGTGGGGTCCTTGCCTTTCACGTGGCCTATCTCATTTCTATTCCCAGCACCCCATATAGTAGCCCAAGTTCTACTAGGAGGGACCTCTGAGCATAGCTGGGTATGGCCCCCAAGTGAAAATAGTAATAACAATTACAACAGAATCAATAATAATAAACTCTATTAGGACCATTTTCCCATATTTGTATCTACTCTCGAACATTCCCTGTGAACTTCTACTCCACAGCCTCTCAGAATTACCATTGACTTTTTGATTTTTCATGTTTTGATGAAAATATGAAATTGATGCGACAATTAGAATGGGAAGGAATGGGAGTGAAGATATACCTGCCTCCACTTTGCTGATGACATCATTCTAATAACACCAAACATTAGCCAGCGGCACAAATGCTGACTGACTTTGACTGAGAATGTGGAAAGATAGGTCTACAGCTGAATCTCGACAAAACAATGTTCATGAAAAATGTACTAGTTCTAGATGCTTCATTCACTCTCAACAGAACTAACATCTCTGAATGCAGCAGTATGTGTACCTAGGTTGAGAACTCAACATGATGAATGACCTAAAACCTGAGATGTGCAGGAGGAAGAGAGTGGCGTGAAATGCCTTCAAGAGCATCGAAGAAATACCCAAAAGGACAAAGAACCTCCGGCTCCAGGCACATCTCTTAGACTCCACTGTTCTCTCTGCGTTAATATACGCCTCAGAGACCTGGGCCCTACGAAAACAGGATGAGAATGCTACTTGGGTCTCCCAAAGATGAATCGAAAGAGCTATGCTTGGAATATCATGCCTCACTCAAGTGAGAGAAGGAATCCAGAGTTCCAACCTCTGTCAACGAATCAAGAGTCAGGGACGCTGTCTCGTTTGCCAAGTCTTTGAAAATCAGATATGCTGGACATGTAATACAATATGGAGATGACTGCTGGACTAGAGCCATTACAGACTGGATCCCACAGGATGTCAAAAGATCATGTGGCCGCCCACCTACAGATGGTCAGACTTCTTCATCCGACCCTGAGCAAACTGTTTGAGGTTCTTCATATTCCTGAAGCAAGCAGATGCCATTGGGCTACACTGGCACGTGATAGGGTCAAATGGAAATGTTACTGGTGCCCGCTTGAGCAAATCGATGAATAATGGGATGTCAAGTAATGATCAAGTGATCAAGTGACATTTTGATGAAAAGACATATTGTTAATTCTGTCTCTTCAATTAAGCAGTAAGCTTTGCCTCTATTTGAGCCTTTACAAATAGAAATCCGCCTACTTGTTATAATTAAAAAGATTATTCAATGAAGATAATATGTAGAATAACTCAGTGCAGGTTTAAAGGAAATTGATGTACTCATACCAACAAACCAAAAAGTAAGAAGCCATTGGCTTATCAGAGGAGCAAAATGGGAAATAGTATTACTGCACCTCTGAGTGGCCTAAAGTCACGAAGATGTATTGCTTAATAGGAGCTATAATTATGGGCAGAAGTTATCACAACTTGACCATCGAAATAAAGCAATTGTATTCATTTTGATCCCTCGTTTTGAGCCCTTGATCCCTAGTAACATAATTTTAATTCCAAGAATTGCTTAGAGAGGTAACAAATGTTTTGAAGTAATGTAGAACTAGAACTAGGAAATTATTAGAGCTCACTGGGTCCATTTTTCTCACTTTAGGACCTATTGCTCGATTCCATGGAAACTGGTATAGAGAATTTGGAGGTCTCTCACTCAAGGCCACAAAAACAGCTAGTGGATAAAAGAGAAAATCATCTCTTTTATTTCTCTTGACTTAAATGGACTGCATGTTGTTAAGCAAAGTTGTGCTCCAGTCTTCATTCCCAAGATTGTCTGATTACAAGCATATAAAATGTTCTGTGTTGTTTTATGTTTTCTGCTTATGGGAATATAACCATTCAGGGGCCGGAGCAATACAACAGCTGGTATGGTGCTTGCCTTGAATATGGCTGACCCAGTTTCAAAACCTGGACAGTTTCAGTATGGTTTCTAGAGCTCCACCAATAGTTATCACTGAGTGCAGAGCCAGGAGTATGCCCTGAACATCACTGGGTGTGCCCCCAACCCCTCCTCAAAGGAATATATCCAAATATCGCTTATAAAATTAAAATATTTAATTAAAATATCATGTGAAGAACATTTTCTTCTTCAACTCACACTCATCTCACTGCTCTAAGTGTAATCACTGACCTTTATTTATTTATTTTTATGGCGCTTGGATGGTCACCATGTTCCCCGTATCAAAGATTAAAGTAAATATTATATTTTTATGAAATTACCTTTAGAACTTTATATGCATGCAAGGAACAGATTGTGTGACATTGGAAAGAGATGAAAATCTTTGCTTTTGAAAGAGGGGCCAAATTGAGCTCAGCGTAGTGAAGCAATCCACCCTAGGTCTCACAATGACAGTGGCATAATTCTGACCACATCTAGGAAATAAAACAGGAAGAACACACAATTTCTTTCTTGACCTAGTTGACTCCAAATCAGACCTCTCTAGGTTTTAAGTGCTGAACTATCCTTGAATGAAGCTGTAAGGTGTGGGTCGCCTTTGGACAAACTGCTTATCTTTAAGGGTATCTTTAAGACTGAAGACTAAAATCTCAAAAGTGAACAGTAGATAATTCCCTCTGTAATTTGTGCTGCCAGCAGCTCCTTATACTGAGATGTGATAAAACCAGTCTCACCCAAGAGTAAGATGGAATTTTATCTTCTTATCTGATTTCTTAGTGACATCCAATGGGAATGTTAATGCCAGTTTCCACCTTTAATTGTCAAGTTTTCTTTCCTTATCTACAATACCTCTGTGGCTCTGACAGCCAAAGTAAACCCATAACTGTTCAAGGCCTAGCAACCAACTTAGGCTGACACAGACTGTAGGAGATATGGAGTATGGCCCCATAAGAGGAAATGGCAGTACAGAGTTTAATTTAATTGTTTACTTCTGAGAATTGTGGGTTTTTATGTGGTAGATTAACCCAGGTCTGAGGCATTTGATAAGAACTTGCTTTGATATATCCTGAAACCATAGTTGGTTATATAATTCATGAAAAAGAAAACTTCTGTGGCTCTTCAAATTACGTATATAAGAGGTGTGGCACGGAGAAGAGAGGAATAAATTGCTATAACCTGCACCTTACTGTTCGCTAATGCTGAGTGTTCAATCGTTGTCATGTTGGAGTGGCTGGCAGCTGACCCTCTCAGGTCCCAGGTCCGAGTTGCTGAATAAGGGTGAGGCATCATCAACACTGGCCAGGCTGCTGGCTCTGCTCCTGGGGTGAGTGACACACACTTGGAAATGGTTGCCTCAGGGAAGACAAGGGAGTCTGAGTCCCTGCTGCTTTGAAGGCTGGAGCTGGAGAGGCTTATAGGAAGGTCCCTCAGCACCATTGCCTTCTACATGTCCTGTAGGAAGAACATTAGGGTGCTAGGAGAAAGTAGGATAAGAGTCATCTGCTTTAGAGAGTCTCCAAAACTGATATAGAGGCAGAAATAAAATGAGCAAAAGATTTGCCTGTTAAGGTGGTGAGCTGGAGGAGGGAAGGTTGTGATTCAGGCGAGGGCATAAGCTGGGAATGTGGCTCAGCAGCTAAGTGCATGCCTTATTCACATGAGTTCAATTCCTGGTACTTTAAATACAAACCAGCAGGTGAGCACATGGCGTGAATCCCTTAGGCAGGCACGTGCAGTTAGGGGATGAAAAGGAAGTAGATTTTATGGGTACATTGTGTACGTGGAAGAAAAGAGTATGATTGAGCTGGGGAGGGTAGCTGGCTGTAGTCATGAGTTCTAATTTTACCCTTGGCATAATAGTAAGTCATGGAAGTTTTGAGCAGGGACAGATAGTATATATGTGTTTCAGGATGAAGCTCTGACAGCTGTGGAAAAGATGGTGAGGGGTGATGCAGAGATCGCAGGGACAAAGCCATTTAACCGATCTAAGCTCGAGATGCTAGTAGTGGTTTCTGTGTGAGTTGACACTGCTGTGAGGTGTTGACTCAACTATATGCTTTATGGTGCTTGGTAAGTGTTCAGGTAGGTTCATTAAAGGTTTGGTACCCAATTTGCATACCATGTCTGCGTCTTTCAATTTGGACTGTGTTTAAAGATTATATGAGCAATGTGATGAGTTTTCTTAGAGCTTAGCAACCTGCAAAATTTAAGGCAGCAGCTTCTATGAGCTCTGGCTTTTGTAATAGGCAGTGAAGGTTTGATTATTTAACAGCCACATGGCTGCCAACATTTTTGCTCTTACTTTTATTGGTTTTGACAGTTAGCATGCCATGCTGTTGGAAATGTCATTTCTGTTATGCAATCTCAATGTGTCTGAGCAAGACAGGATTCCCCACACAGGAGAAAATGCTCCTAGCTCCAGTGAACTTTCTGTAAGCGAGGGTCAGATGGCCTCAAACTCTGCAGGTTGGTTCTTCCTGCCAGTATGCTGGATGCTGCTGCCAGAGTTACGAGTCTCGTGACTGAGATGTAGCCTCAGAACGACAGAAATTTTCTAGTAGTGGGGAGTCTTTTCATTTTGTGCTTTACATGGCATATCAATTATTTTCACTTTTTATGGGTTATCAAAAAGATATAGAAACAAACAGTGATTGTGCCTTATGGAGTTCTATAACTTTAGCGCTCATTTAACTCTCTCCCCCCCTGACTCTCATCCTATTTGGATTCCCAGGAAGTCTAAAGGAGAGAGTGTACTAATGTGCCCTACAGAGCAACAATAATACTGAAGACCGCCAATAACTATGTTTCCTTCCTCACATTAGTCATGGAATAACTAGCTTGTCTGATACTATTGTAGCCCCAGAATTTTTCAGTGGTAATGTGATTATCACCATATCTTCATAGTGTGCAACCGAGTTGTGGAAATTTCTTTATCCATGTTATATAATTCTTCTCAGGGAATGGCTTCATTTTTGGTAGAAGAATGAGGCAAAGAAGATTATAAATTCTGAGACTCACCAATTTGCAGAGTCGGCAACAATACACAGTATCTTGCACTTGGTCTCAAACAAATGCACAAAGAGATGTGGTATTGCTCTCAGTTGACAGAATAGATCTTTTTTTATTAGAGTTTGTTGAAATTTTGTTTGAACTTTTGATAATCATCTTCTACTGCATCTTTGGATTAATAGGTAGGTTCATGAAGATCTAAATGTACTCAATTAAGTGCAAGTTTTATTGGGAATTCATTTTCTCTTTTAATAACATCAAAGAATACTTATTGATTCTAATACTTTCTTGGTTTGGAAAATCCTTACTTACCTTGCTCCTGCTTTCAGTTTGGGTGGTTAAACCACAGTGACAAAGCACTGGTACTGGTTGAGGAAATTATAGTTTTCTTGCTGCTGCTTGTCTTTAGGAGAGAGATATAAATCCTTTGAGACTCAGTTTATCATGTGTGACAAACTGAGTCACCTACTTTCTCACTTTGTACCTTGGTTGTGAGAACAGGGTCTCAGGGTTTCCTTCCATGAAGCAGATGAGTTGGTCATTATAGCACTCCCTAGTTGGAGACTACAGTGCCTCTATTCTACTGTCCAGTGCTGCAAGAACACTGCAAAGTCTCATACAAATGATATTTAGCTGAAACCATCACTATCACTATCACTATCTTCCCGTTAATCATCTATTTGCTAGAGCGGGCACCAGTAATATCTCCATATGTCCTGTCTCATGCTAGTAGAACCCAAAGGCATCCGCTTGCTCCAGGAACATAAAGAGCCTCAAACCATTATATTATGTCACGGGAATGACCTAATATAAATGTTACTGGTATTTGGCATATCAAATACGACACGAGCAGCTTGCCAGGTTTGCCATGCGGGTGGCATACTACCAGAGTCACCTCTGAATAAAGCATTTATTGATGAACCGTGCTGCTGCTAGCGGCGCGCAAGCCAGGCTGTGATAGTCTGGTCTGCTGTGTGGAGTTGTGACGAGAGGGAAGTCCGGATGTGGAAGATGGCGGCCCCATGGATCCTTTTTGACCAAAGGACAAAATACAGTGTGTATACCAATATATCAATGTGTGTAAATATGCACACATGTCACTAACCCATCTTGTAAAATTATATTTAATTTACTGTGCATAAATTCTTATTTTACTCTTTTTAATACTTTTATTAAGATAGTGTGATTTACAGTTATTCATAGTTGAGTTTTCGGCATACTGTGTTCCAGTAACCAATCCCACTACCAATGTCAGCTTCCTCTCTGTTGTAGGCAGGCAGACAGGGGGCGCCACATGGCAATAAAATTCCTAAAGAAGAGATACAGAGCCACACCTGAAAGCAAACTTGACAAGACCATTATCAACAATAAATCCTGGGGAGGGAAGGCCAAAAGGGAATGTGTGAAGCCCATAGGCCACTGGACCCTTCAAAAGGCTTTAGGTAATTAACTCTCCCAAGAAAGATAAATCAGCCTTCCCGCCCAGGACCCAGCTCACCCAGCTCACAGAAGACTCCAAGGCATTCCAGTCAAAGAAGACCACTCCCAAAGTCTACTCCCCTTGGCAATGACCCTAGAAACCGAGGTTGAAGCCCTATATGGGAGTAACTTGGAAATCTATAAAAGCTGTCCTGACCAAAGGACAGCGTGCACATGCTGCATGGACACACATGCTGCCTGAGCCCCTGTGACCAAGCACATGTGGTACCTAAGCACCTGTGTTGCCCGCGATCTTCCCTCTTGAGATGTGTACTCTCTCTCTTACTCACTCTTCGTCTTTGGAGTAGCCCGCATTGCTTTTTGGGTCACACCCGCGATGCTCAGGGGTTACTCCTGGCTCTTTGCTCAGGAATTTCTCCTGGCGGTGCTCGGGAACCATATGGGATGCCGGGATCGAACCCGGGCCGGCAAAGGCCGGTCGCGTGCAAGACAAACGCCCTACCCGCTGGGCTATCGCTCTGGCCCTCCCTTGAGCATGTTACTCTCTCTCTCTCTCTCTCTCTCTCTCTCTCTCTCTCTCCCTCCCCCTCTCCTTAAAACCTCCTTAATAAAACCTGTTTTAACTTTACTGCTCGTCGACTCCTGAAAATTCTTTTTCTGCGAGAAAGACAAGAACCCTAAGGCAGCCCTGGGTAAGGCCTAGGACTGACTTTCCTTTCCTGCAAAGAGCAATTCCTCGCTCCAGCCTAAGTCCGTGGCTCCCTGAGAAACCTCCAGTGGTGGGGATCAACTCCCGTGCCTAGAGATCAAGCAGACGTCAGGTGTGGCTTGAAACCATAAATACTGAAAAATGTCTGTCAGCGCTCCCTCTGCCCCATTTCTACTGACTCACTCTCTAGCATATATAGTTCACTGTATCACTGTCTTCCCGTTCATCATCGATTTGCTCGAGCGGGCCCCAGATATAGTTAAAAATATAAAAGTGAATTGGACATATGGCAAGGATTGAAATCACTGCCTACTCAAAACATAGGATTATATTCTTTGCAATTGTATCGACTCTATTTGTTTTATAGACCATTCATCTTCAACTGCTATTTTTTAGCTTTCACATTTTAAATAGTTATTTTCAGGTTAGCTCCTGCCTGCTACTTTTATTCTTATCTCTTGTGACATCTTTTGTTGTCCAAACGTTCATCCACTTTAAGCTAACAGCCACTAATAGAAAGCTGTCACTATTCTGCCTTAAGTTCTGCTCTTGAGTCATTGAGGGAATATTATCCTTCAGGTGCAGGGACCTGATTTTCTTGCAGCACTAGACAGTAGAATAAACATAGATGTTTCCAACTAAGAAGTGATATGATGACCATGCAATTAATCTGCTTAATGGAAGGAAACCCACCCTGAGACCCTAAGACGCTAAATGACTTTCATGAGGGGACACTGTTAGCTAACGAATTAGGATAAGAGCCCAAATCTCACTTGTGCTGCAGAGATAGAGCAGATAAAGCTTTTTTATCTCACATGTGGCTGACCTAGATTTGACCCTCAGCACCACATATGATCTCCAGAATACCATCAGGTGTGCCTTTTGAGCCATACAAAGAGAACAACACAGATCTCTATCCTCCAAGACAAATATTTTCATACCCATATCTGTTGGATGATACATTCTAGCTAGCTTTGGATCTTTGCTGTTTAAGCTACTTACAGTTTAAGCTATTTGCATATCTTTAAGACAGGGTTCACGCTAATGAGAGATCTTTTGTGTGTTAACACTGATGGATGGTTTAAGGGATGGAGGCAGTTAAGGGAGTCATTTTGACTCTGAATTAATAACTTTTTCAATATTATTATAATCTCTACTATGGTTTCACTGCTATCTAGATTGGGCATAATTCCTTTTAACACCCTCTGGTCCCAGCATAGGACAATTAGAATTTACCAAAAGACCACTACCCTGGCTATATTGAGACTACCATTTATCAACTCTGCCAAGATCAAAGGAGGGATCTTGCTAGTTTGCCCTAAGGCAAGCAAGCATGGCCCTTTCAATAAACAGAGGACAGGACACTCAAAATTATCCTGGTGCAGGGTAAATAAGGACCTTTTGGGTACCATCTAGATTGCATGAAGTCCATGAAATTATGATGTAATTCTCCCCATGAATATACATCCATAAAGATGTATTTCCTAATATGCCAGCTCTCTCTCTCTCTCTCTCTCTCTCTCTCTCTCTCTCTCTCTCTCTCCCTCCCTCTTTCTCTTTACCTCAAATGTTTTGGCATAAGAGATAATCTCAGAGGAAGGTCCTGGTATTATAATTTGTTTAGACAGGAAATAAAGATGAGACACCACCTAACATCCACACCTAAAAGCTGATTCATTGATCTTTGTTAAAGCAATCACCCTGAAGAAAATATTATGGCTTTTAGGTATATAAAGGAATGACTGAGGCAGAGATATCCACTCTGGTGGGAGACCTGGGCCAGGATGCATGGTAGGAGGTTTGACCAAGAGCTAGACGTCTGGGAAATCCCACTATCTTGGATTGTGGTAGCAGAGTTTGTTTTATTATTGGTGATTAGTAAAAGCTTTTTAGAACTGAGTTGAACTCATGGTTTGTCCATCTGACGCTTGTCCTTGAGATAAAGGGAACTTATTCCCTGCAGCTCCCTGACACATATCCTTCAAAAAGCATCAACTGAGCACAGTTCTACACTATAAATATGTAACACAATCACTCTCATGTACATATGCTATATACATAGCATCTTTCTCTAGCACTTAGGAATTTAGTTGGGGTCACATCCATTGGCATTTAGGGGATAGTCCCAGCTCAGATTGGGGATTGCTTCCAGAAGTGCTTGGGGAAATATGTGGAGCCAGAAATTGAACCCAGGTTCTTGATTGCAAAGTATGTACTCAAACTGAACTATCTCTCATATATTCTCAAACTTTACATCTTTTCAGAAAATTAGACTTTCTTTGTAGCATAGTTTAACTACTCAGAGTTCATGAGCATCTGCCTTGAATTATATGTCTGACCCAAGTTACATGATGGCAGCACCTTCTCTTCAAATATTTCAACACCATCCTCTGCCAGGCTCAGAGTATTTAGGGATACTGGGATGCCTCTGGCTATTTTCCTTAATCTGGGGCTCACACAGGACTCTTCACTGCCTGCCATTCCCTTGAATTGTCCTTTAAGGACTCCTTTAACTTCAACTCTGTATCCTGACACCAGCTGTAGGACTCTGCTATCTGCAGTTTGTCTCAGTATCTTACTTTCATAAAAATGTGTAAATTTTGAAAAAAGAATTTGATATAAGTATTATGTTACGACTTCCAGAGCCTGGTTTCAGTCAACACATGTTCAACCTAACCTCTAAAATCCTATTTATATTCATGTAAACATGCTGTCAACCCGTTTCTCAGATAACACCAGAAAATATCTGTTAACTGCATAGAGTATATGTGTTATGAATAAAGTGAAGAAAACTCTGATTTTACTTCTTATTCCTCCGTACTCAATCTAGCTTAACAACAGAAATGCATGGGTTAGGATTGCTGATCACTAGAGAGTTCCTCCTGAAAATGGAAAGAGTGACCAAAACATCTTAGTTTGACAACTCAGTATCTTAAGCAATGTGACTTTGTTCTTTTGCTCATTGTTTTTTTCAACATTTTCTCTGTATCTTTGCATTCACATGTCCCCTTTATTTCACCAGCAAGGAGTTTAGAAAATGAACAGTACTCTATCTCATAAGAACAGACACTGACTAATGTTCATGTCAATGAAGATGAGAAGATTCATAATATTGCTTATGTTTCAAATGCCAGAACCTACCATGTACCATTTAAAATAAAGCTATTCGGTAAAGGGTGGTGGCTCAAAGGACTAGTGTGCATGCTAGCATACATGGGACCCAGTTTTCATCCCCATCGCAACAAGGCCTTCTAAGCACCATTAGATATAGCTCTGGTAACCACAAGCTCCACACAGGAGGTGCTCCCTGACAAAAATCAATATAAATAGTGGAAGTCTATAGTAAACAACTGTTTTTTTTTATAGTACTACAAATAAAGTTTTTATCTTTGAGAATACTCAATAATACTTCAGAGGAGAAGTAATACTCAAAAAATACTTCAGAGGAGAGTATTTCAAGCCCGAGAATGCTTGAGCCTAAGACACAGGTACACCTGGCAGAGCAGAAACCAGATTTCCCCCATTGAACCCCTTGCATTCCATGGACCATGAGAGCAACTTTGACCTGAGTCCACCATCCCGATGGAGCCTCGGAGGAGACCAGAGAAGCCCCCCCACACCTTGCTGGCAGCAATCTTCACAATCCACACTCAGCAGCTGGTAAGATCACCCAGCAGATTAATCCAGTCTCCAGCCCGCAGATTAATCCAGTCTCCAGCCCTGCTTGTCAGAAACCCAGCCTACAAGGACCCACCCTGCAGAGACCCACCCTTCAGAGGAGAGTATTTCAAGCTCAGGAATGCTTGAGCCTAAGACACAGGTACACCTGGCAGAGCAGAAACCAGATTTCCCGTTGTGCTGGTAAATTCCCAATTTACCTCCAAATTACCGTAAATATTCTAGCCACCCCTCTGTGAGAGCACCACAAAGTAATGAGAATATGACACCCGCATGGCAGAGCCTGGCAAGCTGTCCGATGCGTGTTAGATATGCCAAATCCAGTAACAGACATATTTATTTTCCTGACCCCGAAAGAACCCTTAATACGGCAGCAGTAAGAAAGGCAAACAAACAGTGCCTGATAAAATTTCACAGCCATCCTAGGCTGCCAAAATGAAGAAGGACTAAAATGTTTGTCTGTACTTTCAATGCACGTAAGCTGGCATCGGAAGCATATATTGAGGATCTGATGGTGCAAGCGCAAAAGATCAAGTACGACATCATTGGTCTGACTGAGATGAGGAGGCGTCCAGTTGCATCATGCTGTATTTGACACCGGAGAAGAATTGTTCCTTGAAACATGCGACGAAAGAGGCGTAGGTGGCATTGGTGTCCTTGTCAACACGAACATGGCCGTCAACATTGATTCATTTGAATGCCTAACGAACCGAATAGGGCGATTACACTTGAAGAGATGTGGCCCACTGCCAGCAATTTCTATCTTCATTGTCTACGCACCAACATCCACATACAAGAAAGATGAAATTGAGAAATTCTACATGGAATTGGAGGAGTTCTATAAAAAAGATCACACCTTCTACAATATCATAGTCAGTGACTTTAATGCCAAGATAGGACCAAGAATATCTGCTGAAGAACTCCACATCGGGACCCATGGGCTAGAATGGAAAGAACAGGGTAAGAGACTATCTGAGTTCATCATGTCCACCAAGACCATTCATGGGAACTCAGAGTTCCAGAAGGCTGAAGCGAAACTTTGGACATGGGAATCTCCTGGCAGACAGTTCCACAATGAAATTGACCACATCATCTCCAATCGACGGTTTTGTCTGACAGATGTAGCTGTTGTCCCCAAATTCCAAACAGGATTGGACCACCGTCTCCCTTCGTGCAAAATTCAACTTCCCGCAACAGGGAGAAAAGGCTGCAAAGTTTAAGAAGAGAACTCCGCAGAATGACCACCAACTGGGAACTCTTTGGCACCATTGCAGCAACATGGGAAGATACCATCATTGGCGACATCGATGAAGAATACAACCGACTGGTTCAGCACCTCCATGATTGTGTGAAGAATGCTGAGAGAGAGAAAGACACAAAAAGGACGGCTTGTCTTCAGAAACTCTTGAGCTCATTCGCCAACGTGGCAAGGTGCGAGCCTCAGGAAACCAAATGCTAACGTCTAAGCTTGCTAAACGGTGCAGAGAAGCGCTAAAAGAAGACCTCAAAGACAGAAGAGCAGAACTACTGGAAGATGCAGCAGAAGCTGGGAAAAGCATTCACACTGTCCGCCTGTCCTTCACCAACCAGGAGACCAAAATGACTGCCCTCCAACGCCCTGATGGATCTATCACATCTTCCAGAAAGGCAATGGAGAAGATTATCCAGGACTTCTAATCAAATCTCTTTGATAGCCACATCCACCTGCCCACATACCAAATTCCACAGGATGGATATGTCATTCCCAACGTTCTCCCTTCTGCAATCCGACATGCCATCTCGTCGGTAAAGAAGGGAACAGCACCAGGCCCAGACAAAGTCAGACCCGAACACCTGAAGAATCTGCCATCGGTACTCATCAATACACTAGCTCGGCTCTTCACACGATACCTGTCCGAATGTAAGGTGCCCTCCCAATGGAAATCCAGCAGGACAGTTCTACTGTTCAAGATGGGGAGACATTCACGACATCAACAACTATCGCCCCATCTGCCTGTTGTCCGTCATCTACAAGCTGTTTACACGAGTCATCCTGAACAGGATTAGCAGAACACTAGATGAAGGACAACCATGCGAGCAAGCAGGCTTCCGGAAAGGATTCAGCACAATCAACCATATCCACACAGTAACCAAGCTCATTGAGGTTTGTAGGGAGTACAAGATGCTGCTTTGTCTCACGTTCATTGATTTACAGAAAGCCTTTGATTCTGTGGAGACTGAAGCAGTCATCAAAGCCCTAGCCAAACAGGGTGTTCAAACCCAATACATCAAGATCCTTCGTGAGCTGTATTACGGATTCACCACCAGGATCTCACCCTTCTACAAAGAAGTGATCATTAATGTGAAAAGAGGGGTTCGGCAGGGTGATACCATTTCACCAAAACTCTTCAGCGCCACCCTCGAGAACATCATGCAACAATTAGAATGGGAAGGAATGGGAGTGAAGATAGATGGTCGGCAACTACACCACCTCTGCTTCGCTGATGACATCATTCTAATAACACCAAACATTAGCCAAGTGGCACAAATGCTGGCTGACTTCAACCAAGAATGTGGAAAGATAGGTCTACAGCTGAATCTAAAGAAAACCATATTTATGAAGAATGAACTATTTCCAGAGGCCCCATTCACTCTCAATGGAACAAACATCTCTGAATGCAGCAGTTATGTGTACCTAGGTCGAGAAATCAACATGATGAACGACCTAAAACCTGAGCTGCGCAGGAGGAAGAGAGGCGGCATGGAATGCCTTCAAAGGCATGGAAGAAATAGCTAAAAGGACAAAGAACCTCCCGGCTCCAGGCACATCTCTTTGACTCCACCATTCTCCCTGCATTAACATACGCCTCAGAGACCTGGGCCCTACGAAAGCAGGATGAGAATGCTATTCGGGTCTCCCAGAGAGGAATGGAAAGAGCTATGCTTGGAATATCACGCCTCACTCAAGTGAGAGAAGGAATCCGGAGTTCTGACCTCCGTCGCTATTCCAGAATCAGGGATGCTGTCTCGTTTGCCAAGGCATCGAAAATCAGATGGGCTGGACATGTAATGCGATTTGGAGACAACCGCTGGACTGGAGCCATTTCCGACTGGATCCCACGGGATGTCAAAAGATCACGTGCCCGCCCACCTACAAGATGTTCAGACTTCCTTGTAAAGACCTTGAAGGAACAGTTTGAGGCTCTTCATATTCCCGAATCAACCAGATGCCATTGGGCTACATTGGCACGTGATAGGGTCCAATGGAAATGTTACTGGCGCCTGCTCGAGCAAATCGATGAATAACGGGATTCAAGTGATCAAGTGATCAATACAATCAATAAACTTTTGACAGAAGTGATGAATGATAAATAAAACGAATGAATTAAGAGGGAAATATAACACTAATTTTTCTTATATTAATATAAGAAATTTAATATAACACTAATTTTATATAACACTAATTTTTCTTATATTAAATATATAAGAATATTTTAACCATAATCCCAATGGGAAAGAGAGAGAGAGAGAGAGAGAGAAAGAAAAAATGCTTCTCACAGAGACAGGCTGGAGATTAAGGGGTGGGAGGTGGCAGGAGGGTAAAGGGGCACATTGGTGGAGGGAAATATGCACTGGTGGAGGGATGGGTGTTGGAAAAGTAAGTGACTGAAACCCAATCATGAACAGCCTTCTAACTGTATGGCACATGACTCAATAAGGGAAATGAAAAATAAATAAATATGTAAAAATATTTTATAATCTGTGTACTATCAAATTATGAGAAAAATGTGAGATATATACATTTCTAGAGAAAATGTATCAAAATATTCAAGAAGAGAAATAAATTTAAATGTCTCTATCAGTAATCTAAGGAACAGGTGGTTATAAATTTTCAGAATTAAAAAGAGGTAATATTCTCAATTTATGCATGAGTTAAGTAAAAAGTTTGTGCTTAAATAGGATAAGGTCACATGGTAGTTTTATTCATGGACCTATAAAATGCTTTTAGAAAAGGGTTGGCACAATATTATCGCTGATAGGACACCTGTAATGCATGCTAAATTCTCAGGGCTTGTTACTGCTTCTGAATTCAGGGATCATTTCTGAGGCTCGGGAATTATCTGAGTGTTGAGAATCAAACCCAGGTAAACTGTGTACAGGGAAAGAGCCCTAGCATCTGTGCTATCATTGGCCTCTGTTATTTTTCATAGCTGCTCTCTAGTTCACTATTTGTCTTTTTACTTATTTCTCTTGACTTGAACCTATGATCCACTCAAGTATGAAAATATTCTCAGAGAAATTATTAGCTTCTGTTGGAGATGTCGGTGGGGTCCCCGACAGTGTCAGAACAGAAGTTTTCTTCTACCTCTGAGGATGCCGGGAAACAGATGAAAACTCATGAGTCCGGTGCAGTTCCAAAATGGCTTTTTATTTATTTATTTGTTTGTTTGTTTGTTTGTCTATCTACCTATCTATCTATCTACCTACCTACCTATCTATTTATTTATTTGGTTTTAAAGCATACATTTATTTTTTAAATTTTTTATTATAACACCGTGAGACATACAATTACAAAGGTGTTCAAACTGGTTCTTGGTAATGCAGTATTCCAGCACCCATCCCTCCACCAGTGCCCCATTTCCACCACTAATGTACCCTACCCCCTCCTGCCCACTCCCAGGTTTCCTCAATAGCAGGTACTCCCGTTTCCTCTCTTTCTCTCTCTGTCTCTCTCTCTGTTTCTCCATCTCTCTCCCTCTTCCTTTACGCATTGTGAGTAGCCCTGCAGATATTTAGAGTTTATCACTTAAGTCTCTTTGTGTATATTCAATGGTGAGTTTTAGTCTGCCATTACCATTTCCCACACTTAGTAAAGCACTGGTATCTATTTATATCCTATTAATGAATGCAGTCATTCTATATCTGTCCTTTTCCTTCTGACTAATTTCACTCAGCATGATAGTCTCCATGTTCATCCATTTGCAGGTAAATTTCATAATTTCATATTTTCTGACAGCCGCATAGTATTCCATAGTGTAGATGTACCACAGTTTCTTTAGCCAGTCGCTCTGTTCTCGGGCATTTAGGTTGTTTCCAGATTCTAGCTATTGTGAATAGCGCAGAGATGAATAAAGAAGTACAGATAGTGTTTCTGCTATGTGTTTTTCGGTCTCTGGGTATATTCCCAGGAGTACTATTGTTGGATCAAATGGGAGCTCAATATCTAGTTTTCCAAAGAATGCCCATATTGTTTTCCAAAAAGGGTTGGACCAGTCGGCACTCCCACCAGCAGTGGATGAGAGTCCCTTTTTCCCCACATCCACTCCAGCACCGCTTGTTCTTGCTGTTTTGGATGTGTGCCAGTCTCTGTGATGTGAGATGGTACCTCATTGTTGTTTAGATTTGCATCTCCCTGATGATTAAAGATGAAGAGCACTTTTTCATATGCCTTTTTGGCCATTCGAATTTCTTCTTTTTTGGAAGCTTCTGTTCATTTCTTCTCCCCATTTTTTGATGGGGTTGGCTGTTTTTTTCTTGTGAACTGCTATAAGTGCCTGATATATCCTGGATATTAACTCCTTGTCAGCTGGGTATTGGATGAATATCCTTTCCCACTCTGTGGATTGTCTTTGTATCTTCGTCACCATATCTTTTGAGGTGCAGAAGCTTTTCAATTTTATGTAATCCCATTTGTATATCTTTGCTTCCATTTGCTCAGTCAGTGGTGTGTCATCTCTAAAGATACTTTTAGTTTTGATGTCATAGAGCATTTCTCCTATGTTTTCTTCAATGTACCTTATAGATTCATGTCTGATATCACTGTGTCACTGTCTTCCCGCTCATCATCGATTTGCTCGAGTGGGCACCAGTAACATCTCCATATGACCTGCCTCATTCAAGTAGAACCCAAGGGCAGCTGCTTGCTCCAGGAACATAAAGAGCCTCAAACCATTCCATCAGGTCATGGGAATGAGGTCTATAATTGTTACTGGTATCTGGCATATCAAATACGAAACGGGTAGCTTGCCAGGCTCTGTCGTGCTGGTAGCATACTCTTGTAGTCATCTCAAAATCAAGCATTTATTGATGAACCGCTGCCGCCGCCGCCGGCTGCATGAGCCGGGTATTGATAGGCTGGTCTGCTGGGTGGAGTTCTGACGAGGGGTAAGTCTGGATGTGGAAAATGGAGGTCCTCATGGAGTGGGGCGTCGTCTGGTTTGTTGTGAGGCTCAGCTGGGGTGGCGGGCCAGGGCTGGGAACCTGCCATCCCTCCCGAGCACCTCAGAGCGACTGGGCACAGTGAGAGCCAGTAGCAGCTCTGCCCCATGTCTGTCTCTGGATCAGCATACCTGGGCCGGATTAAAAAAGACTGCAGCAGGGTGGATCTCCGATGAGCTGGGCTGTGATAGGCTGGTCTGCTGGGTGGAGTTCTGATGAGGGGGAAGTCCAGATGTGGAAAATGGAGGTCCTCATGGAGTGGGGGTCGTCTGGCTTGTTGTGAGGCTCAGCTGGGGTGGCGGGCCAGGGCTAGAACCTGCCATCCCTCTCGGGCACCTCAAGTGGCTGGACACAGTGAGAGCCAGTAGCAGCTCTGCCCCATGTCCGTCTCTGGATCAGCATACCTGGGCCGGATTAAAAAAGACTGCAGAGATGAATAAAGAAGTACAAATAGTGTTTCTGCTATGTGTTTTTCTGTCTCTCGGTATATTCCCAGGAGTGCTATTGCTGGATCAAATGGGAGCTCAATATCTAGTTTTTCGAAAGAATGCCCATATTGTTTTCCAAAAGGGCTGGACCAGTCAGCACTCCCACCAACAGTGGATCAGAGTCCCTTTTTCCCCACATCCACACCAGCACTGGTTGTTCTTGCTGTTTTGGATGTGTGCCAGTCTCTGTGGTGTGAGATGGTACCTCATTGTTGTTTTGATTTGCATCTCCCTGATGATTAAAGATGAAGAGCACTTTTTCATATGCCTTTTTGGCCATTCAATTTCTTTTTCTTTGGAAGCTTCTGTGCATTTCTTCTCCCCATTTTTTGATAGGGTTGGCTGTTTTTTTCTTGTGGAGTGCTACCAGTGCCTCATATATCCTGGATATTAACCCCTTGTCATATGGGTATTGGGTGAATATCCTTTCCCACTCTGTGGATTGTCTTTGTATCTTGGTTACCATTTCTTTTGAGGTGCAGAAGCTTTTCAATTTTATATAATCCCATTTGTTTATCTTTGCTTCCATTTGCTTGGTCAGTGGTGTGTTGTCTTTAAAGATACTTTTCATTTCGATGTTGTAGAGCGTTTCTCCTATGTTTTCTTCGATGTACCTTATAGATTTATGTCTGATGTTGAGATCTATAATCCATTTTGATCTGACTTTTGTGCATGGAGTTAGAAGGAGTTCTAAGTTCATTTTTTTACACATAGTGGAAACGACCTAAATGCCCGAGAACAGAGGACTGGCTAAAGAAACTGTGGTTCATCTACACTATGGAATACTATGCGGCTGTCAGAAAAGATGAAATTATGAAATTTACCTGCAAATGGATGGACATGGAGACTATCATGCTGAGTGAAAATTAGTCAGAAGGAAAAGGACAGATATAGAATAACTGCATTCATTAATAGGACATAAATAGATACCAGTGTTTTACTAAGTATGGGAAATGGAATCACTGTATCACTGTCTTCCTGTTTTCATCGATTTACCCAAGTGGGCCCCAGTAACATCTCCATATGTCCTGTCTCATGCTAGTAGAGCCCAAGGGCATCTGTTTGCTCCAGGAACATAAAGAGCCTCAATCCATACCGGAATGAGGTCTATAATTGTTACTGGTTTTGGTATATCAAATACAACACGGGTAGCTTGCCAGGCTCTGCCGTGCGGGTAGCCAGGCTCTGCCGTGCAGGTAGAGGGAAATGGTAATGGCAGATTAAAACTCACCATTGAATATACACAAAGAGACTTAAGTGATAAACTCTAAATATCTGCAGGGCTAGCCACAATGTGTAAAATAAGAGGGAGAGAGATGCAGAGACAGAGAGAGAGAGACAGAGAGAGAAAGAGAGAGGAAACTGGGGTACCTGCTATTAAGGCAGCCTGGTGGTGGGCAGAAGGGGGTAGGGTACATTGGTGGTGGAAATGGGGCACTGTTGGAGGGATGGGTGCTGGTATACTGTATTACCAAGAACCAATTATGAACACCTTTGTAATTGTATGTTTCAAGGTGGTATAATAAAAAAAATTAAAAAAATATAAAAAATACTGCAGCAGGGGTGGATCTTGATGAGCCGGGCTCTGATAGGCTGGTCTGCTGGGTGGAGTTCTGACGAGGGGGAAGTCCGGATGTGGTAAATGGAGGTCCTCATGGAGTGGGGGGTTGTCTGGGTTGTTGTGAGGCTCAGCTGGGATGGCGGGCCAGGGCTAGAACCTGCCATCCCTCCTGGGGCACCTCAAGAGCGGCTGGGCACAGTGAGAGCCAGTTGCAGCTCTGCCCCATGTCTGTCTCTGGATCAGAATGGATTATAGATATGTCTGATATTGATATCTATAATCCATTTTGTTCTGACTTTTGTGCATTGCATTAGAAGGAGGTCTAAGTTCATTTTTTTACTGGTAGCTGCCCAGTTTTCCCAGCACCATTTGTTGAAGAGGCTTTCTTTGCTCCACTTAATATTTTTTGCTCCTTTATCGAAGATTAAGTGGTTGTATATTTGAGAGTGTGTTTCAGGATATTCAGTTCTATTCCATAGGTCTTTGGGTCTGTCTCTATACCAATACCACACTGTCTTAATTATAACTGCTCTGTGGTAGAGCTTGAGGTTGGGGAAAGTGATACCTCCCATCTTCTTTTTCCCAAGGATTGCTTTAGCTATTTGTGGGGGTTTATTATTCCATACAAATTTCAGGAGTTTTTGTTCAATTTCTTTGAAGAACATCATGGGTATCTTTATAGAGACTGCATTGCATCTGTATAAAGCTCTAGGGAGTATTACCATTTTGATAATGTTAATCCTTTCCAATCCATGAGCATGGAATGTGTCTCCATTTCCTCAGGTCCTCTTTTATTTCCTGAAGTAACTTTTTGTAGTTTTCTTTGTAGAGATCCTTTACATTCTTTGTCAAACTGATTCCTAGGTATTTGATTTTCTGTGGCGCAATTGTGAATGGGATAATTTTTTTAATGTCCCTTTCTTCTCTTTCGCTGTTTGCATATAGGAAGGCCATTGACTTTTGGGTATTGATTTTGTACCCTGCCACTCTACTCTAGGAATGTGTTATTTCTAGGAGCCTCTTGGTAGAGAGTTTCGGGTTTCCAGGTATAATATCATGTCATATGCAAATAGTGATAACTTGACTTCTTCCCTTCCTATCCAGATGCCCTTAATGTCTTTTTCTTCCCTGATTGCTATGGCAAGTTCTTCCAGTACTATATTGAATAGAAGTGGTGAGAGTGGGCAGCCTTGTCTTGTCCCTGATCTTAAGGGGAAGGCTTTCAGTTTTTCCCCATTGAGAATGATGCTTGCTGTCGGTTTGTAGTAGATGGTAGATGGCCTGGATTATATTGAGGAAGGTTGCTTCAATCCCCATTTTACGGATAGCTTTTATCATGAACAGGTGTTGAATCTTGTCAAATGCCTTCTCTGCATCTATTGATATGATCATATGGCTTTTATTTTTCTTTTTGTTGATATGATGTATTATGTTGATTGACTTGCAGATGTTGAACCATCATTGCATTCCCGGGATGAATCCCACTTGGTCATGGTGTATAATCTTTTTGATGAATCTTTGGATTCTATTTGCTAGTATTTTGTTGATGTCTTAAGACACAGATGTCTTAGCATCTGTGTTCATCACGGAGATTGGTCTGTAGTTTTCCCTTTTTTTGTGACATCTTTGTCTGTTCTGGGTAATAGGGTGATATGTGCCTCATAAAAGCTATTCGGGAGTGTTTCTGTTTCTTCAATTTGCCGGAAGAGCTTGAAAAGAATTGAATTGGGAGTAGGTCCTCTTTAAAGGTTTGGTAGAATTCACCGGTGAATCCATCTGGACCTGGTTTTTGTGTTTGGGGAGACTTTTGATTGCCGATTCTATCTCCTCGATGGAGATAGGTTTGTTGAGATTCCAAATCTTATTGTTGCAGACTTGGGAGGCTATAGGAATTCAGGAATTTGTCCATTTCTTCTAGGTTCTTTGTTTCATGGCATACAGGCTCTCATAGTAATCTCTGATGATCTTTTGAATTTCTGTGGTTTCTGTTGTGATGTCCCTGTTTTCATTTCTGATTCTATTTATTTGGGTTCTCTCTTTTCCTTTTCTTACAAGTCTTGCAAGTGGTTTGTCAATCTTGTTTATTTTTCTATGAACCAGGTTTTGGTTTCGTTGATCTTCTGGATTGTTTTTTTTGACATTTTATCTCATTGATTTCTGCTCTAAGTTTTACTATTTCTTTCTTTCTGCTTGGGTTGGGCTCCTTTTGTTGATCACTCTCTAAGATCTTAAGTTGTGAAGTCAGACTGTTTGTGATGGCCTTTTCTTTTCTGATGAATGTTTGAAGAGCTATGAACTTGCCTCTTAACACTGCTTTCGCTGTATCCCACAAGTTCTGGTAATTCATGTCTTCAGTCTCATTTGTTTCCAGGAATCTTTGGATTTCCTCTTTGATTTCTTTTATTACTTGCTGATTGTTAAGCAGTGAGCTGTTTAGTTTCCAGGTACTTCTGGTATTTGACTCCGTTTTTGCATCATGGTCTGAAAAAATAGTTGGCACAATTTCTATCTTCTTGATCTTATGGAGGTATGATTTATGGCTCATCATGTGATCTATTTTGGAGTATGTTCCATGTGCACTGAGAAGAAAGTGTATTCAGCTTTTTGGGGATGAAATGCCCTGTATATGTCTACCAGCCCTCTTTCTTCCATCTCTTCTTTTAGGCCCAGTATTTCCTTGGTAAGTTTCAGTCTTGTTGATCTATCCAGAGTTGATAGAGCAGTGTTGAAGTCTCCATCTACAATTGTGTTGCTGTCAATGTATTTTTTGAAGTCTATTAGTGGTTGTTTTAGGTATTTTGCTGGCCCCCCGTTGGGTGCATATATGTTTAATAGTGTGATTTATTCCTGATATATGTATCCCTTGACTATTAAGAAGTGACCTTCACTGTCTCTTCTGACCTTCTTCAGCCTGAAGTTTATGTTGTCGGATACCGGTATGGCTACCCCAGCCTCCAAAAAGGCTTTTAATAGTACAAAAAGCTCGGCCCACAGCAATCCAATATAATGAAAGAACTCTAGCTCTGGTCCAAACTTAGTCCATACAAAAGAGCCTAAGTCTCCCACCAAAGAGAGAGGATCTCACCTGAGAGGAGTCCTACCCAAAAGAAGGGAAAAAAAAGGCGAAAGGGCCTCAAGTCAGTCCCCTTATATACACTAAAGTAATCCGATCTGTGACAGGGAGGGGCGTGTCAACAAACAACCCTAAACAGATTGTAGAAGGGCAGTATCAACCCTATTACAGGTATAAATAAAGGATTATGCCAAGGATGCATTCCTTCTTCTGAGATTATCTCTTATGTAAAACACTGGGAGAGAGAGGGGGCTGGTATAAAGTATCACTGTATCACTGTCTTCCCATATATCATCGATTTGCTCAAGTGGGCACCAGTAACATATCAATCACTGTACCACTGTCTTCCCCATATATCATTGATTTGATCGAGTGGACACAGTAACATATCAATATGTCCTGTCATATGCGAGATAGTCTGAGGGCATCATCCTGCTCCAGGAACATAAAGAGCCTCAAAGCATTCCATCATGTCATGGGAATGAGGTCTATAATAGTTACTGGTATTTGGCATGTCAAATATGACACGGGTAGCTTGTCAGGCTCTGCCATGTGGGTGGGTTACTCTAGTAGTCACCTCAAAACTTGAGCAATTATTGATGAACCATGCAGTCGCTTTGCAGCCACACGGGCTGGGCTGTGATCAGCCCCTTCTGCTGGGTGGAACTCTGAGGAGAGGGAGTCTGGATGTGGAAAATGGTGGCCCTCATGGTGTGGGGATTCCTCTGGCTTCTTGCAAGGCTCTGATGGGGTGACAGGCCAGGGCTAGTACCCGCTATCCCTCCCAGACACCTTGTGATCAGCTGGGCACAGGGATAGCAAGTAGCAGCTCTGTCCCATGTGTGTGAGTCTCAGACTCACCATTCAGAAGTCAAGCGCTCAGCTTAATTTCATGGGCTTCATGTAATCTAGATGGTGCCCACAAGCTCTTTCTTATTTTTATCTTTACCCGGTGATTCTGAGTATCTTATTCTTCATATACTGAAAGGGTCACACTCGCCTGTGTTAAGGCAAACAAGTAGGATCCCTCCTATAATCTTAACGACAGTCTTAAGGTAGCCAGGGTGGTAATCTCCTGATCAATTCTAATTGTCCCATGCTGGGTGCAGTGGGTATAAAGAGCTGTTCCCAATCTAGAAAACATAGAAGGCTTAGTAGCTGTATAAGTCAGAAGTTATTCAGAGTCAAGGTGACTTCTGTAACTGCCACACCCTCTAGCAGTGTTAACATAGAAGAGAGATCTCATTAGAATGAACCTTGATTTAAGTTGATTAAGCTGTGAGTGGGCAAAACAGCAAAGCTCCCAAACTAGCTAAACCTGTCATCCAACAAGCTTCCACAGTGGTTTTTCCTGTAGTCACACTTTCATGTCGGTTTCTGGGCTTTATCTTGCAATTATTTTATGTCACAATTAGTTATATTTCTGAAAAATATAAAATTTTATATTTTATATTTTATTTTATTCAGAGGTATATATACTCCTAGATGGATTTTAGTACAAATCTATTTCACCATATTGTCAAAAGTGGAAATCTGAGTTTCTCTTGCACTTACTTAATTTTACCTAGTATTAGATGCTGCTCTGTTTTTCTGATTAAGTTTATCTCCTTCAGGCAAAATTCCTCTCTGACTCACTTTAAATTCCCAAACTAGCTAGTATACTTGAACAATATTTGTTTAATGATTCTAATAGTTTGTGAATCCTTTTCATATTTATCTAACACCTGAGTGTGGGGAACTACCAAAAAGGTGATGCCTTGAACTTAACCATTCAGAAGTCAAACACTCAGCCAACCCTACAGGAGAAAATGCCATTCAAGTTCTGGCTTTTCTTTTTAACTCCTGTTGAGTAACTTTCTAGGTTGAAGAAACTTAAGCTATTTTCTCCATTGCTGACAGAATTACACAAAAAATTTGTTTTCCATGAATTGTTTCACTTTTTTAGGTTATTTTTTAAGAAGACATTTAAAATTGTTTTCAAGTTCCAGACCACAAAAATTTAAATGCAAATAAATAATACAATCAGGGACACACTGAAAGATAGATGGCAAACAGTCCGAGAAAATTATCCCTCTGTTCTTCTACCTCATTTCATCACAGCATCTCTTAGGCATATAAATTTCAACTGAATATGGGCTTTCCAATTTTCCCATATGCAATTCATTTAAGAATAAAATCCTAACATCTACCATCTACATAATATTTGCTTCAAACTTTAAAAAAAAGCATTATTGTCAAGAAAGCGCAACATGTTAGCAACATCATCTAAATATGACTAAACTATGCAGGGATTGGCTGCACCAGTCTACTCATTAGATGATTTAGAGACAAAGTATAAGGCTTATACCCAAAGTAGTGTCTACACCCAGTCTCCAAAGACAGCTTTACTTGGAATTCATTTACATGTATAATAAGCAGTAAAATGTTCAAACACTCAGTTATGGAAATTTGGGAAAGTTTCTTTTTTCTTAAATCTAATTTAAGGATTAGTTTTTTTACTTAGTGAAACATGTGGTGAGACGCTCATTAAGACTGAAAATAAATCAAAATAATATTAGTCAAGATCTAGAAACAATCCAAGTGCCCAACAATAGGGAAGTGGATACTGAAATTATGGTATATATGCACACAACGGAATACTAATCAAGTATAAGAAAATATACAATCATGGACTTTATTCCAAATTGAATAGAACTTGGAGAGTGTCAAGTGAATAAGAAGGAGAAAGAAATAGCAGATGATCTTGTATATATGTATAATGTATATGTAAAAAGCCTGAAGAAACAAAGATTTTAAAGAAACAAATCAAGGGAATTGACAATGGCAAATGGAAAGAAATCTACAGATATTAAAAAAAAACCAGAATTAAGGTTGCCTAAGGTTGCTAACACAGATAGAATGGAAATGGGACCTAGTCCGTGGCAGAGGTATATTGGAACTCTAAAGCATATTACTGCTAATAAGACTATTAGAAATCATGACATTCTTTTTGCCTTTTTTTTGGGGTCACACCCGGCACTCAGGGGTTACTTCTGGCTCTGCACTCAGGAATTACTCCTGGCGGTGCTCGGGGACCATATGGGATGCTGGAGATCGAACCCAGGCCTGCATGGGCGAATCACGAAAATCAATTAAACATTTTATTGGTGGGTCTGATAATGTTTATGTTTAAGCTTATTCCATCCTAAATAATTAGAATGAAAATAATAGTAAAATAGCCCTTTAGGGGCCAGAGCAATAACACCAGGGTAGAGCATTTGCCTTGCATGCGACAGACCTGGGTTTGATCCCCAGCATCCTATATGGTCCTTGAGCACTGCCAGGAGTAATCCTGGGCAGAGAGCCAGGAGTAACCCCTGAGCATCACCTGGTGTGACCCAAAAAGGAAAAAAAAAACACCCTTTGAAAAATATTAAAAATAGTGTGAAAACTGTACTATTTTGTTAGCTCGTAGAAATTGCAGTTCAGTACTCCATTGACACTACTAAAATTTTACATATATGTTGATTTGATTTCTGCAGCATTTGCTAATATTGGCTAAAACCAGCTAATCATGTGACTTTCTCACTTTTTCCTTATTTTCTGAGATAGAAAATTCTACTGGTACTTCTCTTATTTCTGCATCTTCACCCTCTCTACCCACACCTTACTTCTAGTCTTTAAATGTTGACATAATGTGAGATTTTTATATGCCTCACATTATCACAATGACTTTTATACTCAAACTAGCTCCAAGATTTTACCTAAATAATTATTTTATTTACCTAGGTTTGTGTTTTTAATTCCTACTCAATATTTGTGACAACATCCTACAGATAAGTTTAATTCACAATACAATAGAGAAATGAGCTTGATCCTTTTAGACCTATTCACCCCGCCCTAAAAATTTAGCTTTCTCAGTGTCTCACTTTCTTTCACCACTCACATATGATTATGGACAAAAGTTCAGTTAAACGTCCAGCCAATAATTCTACTTCTCTTGTTTTGCTCAAGGCGTTCTCATCTTTTTGAAGTGTCAATGAAAGTCCAACTCATTTTTAAGGAAATAATTCAAGAAATGAACTTTCTGTGTCTCTAATAAATTCATAATTATTTGATTTTTTTCTAGTTTTATTTTAAGTACCCCTGCTATTAGGTAAACATAATGTGCTCACTTTAGACAAGCCTGAATTACAAGTATCTTTCAATAAAATTTAAGATTGAGGGTGTGGCTTGTCTCTTACTGATGCACAGTATAGTATCAAGTATTAGACTTTCAATAATTTTTTTGTAGAAGTAAAAAGGACTTTAATGGATTTTTTCCTATTCTAATCTTAACTACCAAAATGAGCTACCTCTCAGAAAAAAAGAAGATAATCCCCTAAAATAACCATATATTTAGTTATACTAAGTTATTCAAATAGTAACAGTTTAAAATATCCTTTTATTTTCTGTGCACTCTAAAGTCAAATGTAAGAAGCCAACTTTAATATGTGTTTAATCTGAAATGGTTATGAAAGAAAGTGGGCAGAAACCAACCTCCCCTCTCAAGATCTGCCATCAATTTCACTTCAGTGTAACATATTTAGCATTTATTGTAGTGATTCCATTAAGAAGATAAAAAATGAATAAAGCAGTTTTCAAAGCAGCTTGCTACACATTTTTCTTGCTTTACAAATAACTTTTTTATCCTTAATTCAGATTAATTTTTATCTTCCACCAAGAAAATTTAAACATATTATTGACTACTTTCAAGATAATTCCTTTTTCATTGGTAAAATTTTTTGGTTATTTATAATTTAATTGTATTTTCATATATGTTCTTACTAATGCTATGATAGTAGACTCACTAAGAATAAAAATCATGTGGTCATTCCTGATTACCTGACGAATATTACAGATAACAGTTACTGCCATTTATTTCACATCGTGTCCAAAACACCAATTTAATTGAATTTGAGCACTACTTAAATAAGTTGCCCAAAAGGTTTACATATTCCTCAATAAGGCAGAATACTACAGTCTTGTATATAATTCTTAAATTTTGTGTTGAAGTCAGAATCCGAGATAATCGTTTAAAAACGAACTGTTTTTAGACTTTTTTACCCACTTTTGGGGACCTAAAAACAGTGCACTTTTATTGCCTCTGTGAACCACAATGTACATGCCGTACTGTCTACCTCCAACAGGAAAAAACTTCTTGACACATGCAATTTAACAATAATAGCCAGGGTCATTCATTTCTGAGTCCTGGAACTGGAATTTCCTGCATTATGATATTCCATTTTGGAATATCATTGTTGGTTTGGCAGAGTGAAAAGTAGATGACTTTGATTCTGCTGGGAAATAACACCCTGCCCCACACCACTGTGATGTCTAGAAGGTTTAAGGTCTAAGCTCTAACTGAAATCTGGATGATAACCATCTTTGGTAGATAGTCTAGAAAAGGAAATTATAAAGAACTGTGTCTTACTAGCTTGTTGCAAGAAAACAGAAGAAAAGAACTTCTCACTCTTCAGTTTATGTACTAATTTATTTTACAAAATGGCTGCATGTATAGCTACCTAAGAAAGGAAACATGTCACTTCCCATGTCTATAAATGACCAACAGCAGTGTGGTAACCTAACTTCTACTCATCAGATCCTTACATTTTTGGTGGGGCGGGTTGAGGTGGAGGATCCCAACTGAAGCTTAAAGGGTCTCAGGTAGTACATGACTAACCAAGTAGGACAGTTCAAAGCTTGAATGTAGTGATGCAGTGTTGCATGGACACATCGGTGCTGTGCTGGGGCCAACAGGACCTCAGCTGACAGAGCTTGAGATGGGGACTACCTTGGTGCTGAGGATCCAACTTAGGCCTTGCACATATAAGTTTTGCTCTCCAGCCCTTTAAGGGATTTCTCCAGCCTCTGGTCATAAAATATTTAAAACTAGGGAGAACATATAATTAATTACTTAGTCTGAGATAGTTTGAGATTAAGAGGAAGAGCTGTTGATAATAAATTGGGACAAGAGGCATGAATCAAGAGAGAACCTGGCTTATCTATAATCGCTATATCTAAAGGCAAAGCATTTCCTTAGTCATTAATGTATACTACCTAATTTGGAGCTTTCACTTGGGAGAAAAACTCTTTGTTTTCTCTTAATTAATGACTAATATGTGTGGTATTAGATGCTACATCTGAAGGATGTCATTCAATCCTCCCGGTATTTCAAGGTTGTCATTTCCTGTTGTTTAGGAAAGTTCAGAAATACACATATATAAGTTAGATTAGCTTAGTTCCTGACCCCCAGAGCTGTAGACTTTGAAGTATGTTCTCCTTATTGATCCTGTATTAAATGTCACTGCAAGGAAGAACTGTGCAGTTCTGTGACTTTGTATCTTTTTTTGTGATAAAAATGTTGGATATATTTATTTAAAAGACGGTACACAGTCACTTTTTATTATCACTTGTATCACTTATCTTCCCGTTGTTCACCAATTTGCTCAAGTGGGTACCAGTAACATCTCCATACATCCTGTCACATGCTAGTGTAGCCCAAGAGCATCTGCTTGCTCCAGGAACATAAAGAGCCTCAAACCTCAGGTCATGGAAATGAGGTCTATAATCGTTACTGCTTTTTGGCATATCTTATACCACTGTACAATATACAATTGAAAAGATGTTCATGAATTGAATTTCAGTCATACATTTTTTCCAGCACCTGTTCCTCCACCAGTGCCCTATTCCCACCACCAATATCCCCAAGTTCCTTCCCCCTCCTCCAGCACCTCTATGGTAGGAACTATCTCTTATTTTCTCTCTCTCTCCCTCTCTCTCTCTCTCTCTCTCTCTTGCACATTGTGGCTTGCCCTGCAGACATTTAGGGATTATCATGTAACTCCCTTTATGTGCATTCAATGTTCCGTTCTAATGAGGCACTAACATTTCCCATAATGAGTAGAGCACTAGTATATATTTATATACCACTAAAGAATCCAGTCAATCTATATCTGTCCTTTACTTTATGACTAATTTCACTCAGCATGATACTCTCCATGTCCGTCCATTTGCATGTAAGTTCCATAACTTTGTCTTTTCTGACAGCTGCATAGTATTCCATTGTGTAGATGCACCACAGTTTCTTTATCCAGTCTTCCGTTCTTGGGCATTCGGGTAGTTTCCACATTCTGGCTATTGTAAATAGTGCTGCAATGAACATAGAAATGCATATAGTGTTTCTTCTGTGTACACAGTCACTCTTAGAATATTTCCCTTTTTTAAGAACTAATGAATTTCTTTTTATCAAATATATATTTTCTTCTAGGTTGTCTTTTTTTATGCCTGGCTTCTTCCAATGGTCAGTCTCAGAAATCTACCCTTGAAGTGAAATATTCCACTATTTCTTATGTTTATATTTGTTTGCTTTTTTAATGTGGCATTGCCTTTCTCCCATATTGATTTATTTTCCATTGTTTTATCTCTAAATAGTTACAGTTTTCTCATGACAAAGTTTAGACTTTCTGACCTGGAGATCGTGGCCTACATGTCTAATCTCCAGAGCCTGGTCACTCTTACTTCCTTATACTATTGCTTATGTTCTCTTTCTTCAATTCCTTTATAAACTTTGCTACTCTTGTCTTACCTTTATGGCTAGATTTCTGTTGTCCCTATTATATTATTTGAAGAAAGTTTATATTGGTAGTCTGGGGGTAGAATAGGATGTTTTCGGAGGAAGAATTAAAGGACAGGATCTGGGGATATGGCCCAAATGACAGAGCACATGTCTTACATGTAATACATGGCCCTGGGTCTGATTTCCGGTCCTATGTGCCCACCCGCCAAGGCCCCAGCACTGCAAAGCAACAACAACAGTCATAAGACCAAATAGGCAGAAAGAATAGAAAGATTCCCTCAGAGTATTTGGAACCTACTGGAAGAAAAAATGTGAAACACCCTGAGTCCTCTTTCTTTGTATGTATCTTGGCTTAGTGCCATCAACTTTTCCACAAGGGAAGACTTGTAGAAATTGATCTCATGAATTAGAAGAATCTCACTTAAAATCTTGTGTGTGTGCATGTGTGTGTGTATGTGTGTGAGTGTGAGAGAGTGAAAGCAAGAGAAAGAGAGAGGGAGGCATAGAGATTACATAAATCATATGTTGAGGATAGGCCTGCTAAAGCCATCTGCTTTTCTTTGGATAGTTATTCAAATCCCTTAAACACTTGCCACCATTCCATTCCTCTCTGCTTCCCCAAGCCTAAATCCAGGGCATATGTCCCAGGAACTAGGATCACAGGAACTCTAGTCATGTTTATAACTCTATAATCTTTGTGGGTGGGAAGGGGAGTGGGAAACCATGGACATTATTTTCTCACATGACAATGTATCTAGAAGGGTTTGTGTGTGTGTGTGAAATCATGGGAGAAAAATATAAAACAAAATTGTGATCTTTGGAATATTATTCATAGTCCCTGCTTTCTTCCATAACCCTTCCTTTATTTTTCTCCTGTTTATTTTGTAGGATAGTCTCCTGGCTCTAGTTCAAACACTGCTAAAGAATGGTAGAAAGGGACTGTGGTTAGCTAAGTTAAACCGAAAGACAACAAAGATATCAAATACCCACTTGGTCGTGGCTTAGTCACCTTCCATGGGATACTGGTTTGTTATTCACACAAAAGACCTATACACAGGGGTTTGAAAATGTGGTTAAACCTATTTACTTTTCAGCACAGGAGGAAATTGGTGACAGAAGTCTAGATTACCTCTGAGAAGCAATTCAGAGTTTATAAAGTGATGGGATCCAATGGCCAGAAATTGGTGGTCATTAAGTCAGTTTTTCGATTTGGATTTTGCTGCAAGCAGAGTCTTAGGCGTTCTTAATCATTTTGACTGGTGAGTAGTCCCTGAGGGAGCTGCTTGGTTCCTCAGCATACTTGGTTGCAAGCTTGAATGGAAACTTTTTACCCGTTTTTGTGCTGCACTATCATTGGTATGTCACCAGAGGCTTCCCGGGAGGCCTGGGCTTTGAGTAGGCCATGTTCTATAAAGAGGCTGAGAAGAGGACAGTTTGCTTGTTTCAAAGAGGCCCTTACCTGCAAGGTACACCTGGGTTCCTTCATGGAGGTGCCATTGTTGCCATCATTGATGGGACTGTGGGTACATCTGCATTACTGTGTGGAGGGATTGTCATGACAGACAATCTCAGCATCACTTATAAAAACAGTCTCTTTCAAGCCCAGCCCAGGTATGCTGATCCAGACTCACACACGGGGCAGAGTTGCTACTTGCTCTTCCTGTGCCATTCTAGTCCTGGCCGGCCACCCCAGCGGAGCCTCGCAAGAAGCCAGAGGAACCCCCACACCCTGAGGGCCGCCGTTTTCTACATTCGGACTCTCCCTTGTCAGAACTACATCCAGCAGAAGAGCTGATCACAGCCTGACTTGCACAGCTGCAAGCGACCGCACAGTTCATCAATAAATGCTGGAGTTTTGACGTGACTACAAGAGAATCCCACCCACATGGCAGAGCCTGGCAAGCTACCCATGTCGTATTTGACATGCCAAATACCAGTAACGATTATGGACCTCATTCCCATGACTTGATGGAATGGTTTGAGGCTCTTTATGTTCCTGAAGCAGGATGATGCCCTTTGGCTATCTTGCGTGTGACAGGACATATTGAGATGTACTGGTGCCCACTCGAGCAAATAGATGAACTCACGGGAAGACAGTGACAGTGCCAATCATTGGTAGTTAGAAAATAAATTGCAAGGAGGTCTTTATAGAGACACTGGTAACAGGACAAAAATATCGATGTATCTGTATTTATCATTTAGGCTGATAATAAAATTTTAGGACAAAGAGGTAAAGATTGAGAAGATAAATTAAGGTGACTTTGTTTAATTATGCTGAGAAAAGAAATGTAAAATGAACTTTCCGTAGCTGACAAAGACACTGAAGACAGCGGGGACTTCTCTCACTATTGGCCAGTAGAGCCTCACACAGGGAGCGTCAAGAAACAAGGGAAAGGTTCTTCTAATATAATCTATTTGCCCTTAACTATGGTTTGACCGTTTTGTGTATTACACATTTTACATATTCATATACTTACTTTAATGGTGATGGTATTATAGTATAAGTCTGATGCACAAGGACAGTAGAAACAAAGGCCAGGAGGACTGGTCCACGGTTGGAAGCATGACATGAGTTGAGGATGGAGGAGGGCAGTTAGGATAGAGAATGTTCCTGATGACAATAATAGTTGGGAATGGTCACTCTGGACAAGAACTGAGTGCTGAAAATAGGTAAGGGGATATACACGTAACCTTTCAGTACCTGTATTGCAAACCACAATGCCCAAAAGAAAAAGAGAGAGAGAGAGAGAGAGAGAGAGAGAGAGAGAGAGAGAGAGAGAGAGAGAGAGAGGGAAACTGGGTACTGTTGGGGTGGGAAATGCACACTGGTGAAGGGAAGGGTGAAATGAACATTATGTGACTGAAACCCAATCTTGAACAACTTTGTAACTGTGTATCTCATTGTGATTCAATTTCAATTTAAAAAGGGGGTAGTAATGGTTTGGGGAGGTGACTCTTTTGGAGAGATTATGAGAGTTCTTGTAACCTTTTAAGAAACCTGCAGTATTCCTTCATCATGCTAATACAGCAAAAAGACACTATCCATATGAGACAGGGATAGGCCTTCACTTAAATATTAATAACTGATATTTTAAACTTGACTTCTTAGATTTTGAAACTTTGAGAAATATTTTCTGTTGCTTGCAAGTCACCCAGCTTGTGTTATTTTGTTATAGCAGTCCAAATGGACTGAAAGAAAACCCTTGTATTGTTACTTTTCATAAATATCCTTATTAATATCTTTATTATTTTAAAGCTGTCTATGAAGAATATTCTGAAAGTTATTTAGTAATTCACAGGACCACTTTTTAATTCTCAAAGCCTTTTTAACAATCAAAATGGATCCCAAGTTAAAATCACCTCTGTCCATTTAAAATGCTCTCCCCAAGAAGTGGACACGTCACTCCACAGAAGATATTACTGAAAAGACAAAGCCATAATACATAAATAGTACTTTATGTAGTTAAGTTAATCTTTAACCTGCAATTTAGTCTTTAAATTCCTAAATGAATGAACTACCTGTATCTTGTACTTTAGGAAATCTACTGTGAGAGTCATTTATGTGGCTACGTGGATTTTTCTGGAAAGATCTTTCTGGATCTTTCCATGAGCCAGGGTATTTTTTTTCTACTTTACTTGACACTCTACTCTTTCTATTTTTCTCTTGTAACCTTTTAATTTACTAAATGCAGCAGTTATGTGTACCTAGGTCAAGAAATCAACATGATGAACGACCTAAAACCTGAGCTGTGCAGGAGGAAGAGAGCGGCATGGAATGCCTTCAAAGGCATCGAAGAAATAGCTAAAAGGACAAAGAACCTCCGGCTCCGGGCACATCTCTTTGACTCCACCATTCTCCCCGCATTAACATACGCCTCAGAGACCTGGGCCCTACAAAAGCAGGATGAGAATGCTATTTGGGTCTCCCAGAGAGGAATCGAAAGAGCTATGCTTGGAATATCATGCCTCACTCAAGTGAGAGAAGGAATCCGGAGTTCTGACCTCCGTCGCTATTTCAGAATCAGGGATGCTCTCTCGTTTGCCAAGGCATCAAAAATCAGATGGGCTGGACATGTAATGCAATTTGGAGACAACCGCTGGACTAGAGCCGTTACCGACTGGATCCCACTGGATGTCAAAGGATCATGTGGCCGTCCACCTACAAGATGGTCAGACTTCCTTGTCAAGACCCTGAAGGAATGATTTAAGGCTCTTCATATTCCTGAATCAACCAGATGCCATTGGGCTACATTGGCACATGATAGGGTCCAATGGAAATGTTACTGGCGCCCGCTCGAGCAAATCGATGAATAACGGGATTCAAGTGATCAAGTAATCAAGTGAACCTTTTAATTTGAAATGTTTCAAACTTTTTTAAAAAGGGAGGATTCCTATTAACTATCATCTGTGCTACTATTATTCTAGATATGCCATTCATGGACAGCTTCCCATCTTGCTTCTTCCTGTGACCCTCTGTCCTACTGATTAGCCCACTAAATCTCATGCCATAGCCCCATCATTTATGTGAATTTTCACTAGTGATCCCCTTGGAATATCCTGGGGATTCAAAGTGGGTCATTTAGCCCCTAGTTGAGAAACTTAGCTTTATACATATTTGTACTTAATATTACTCTCTTTGTACACCCCATCTTCTGTCTCTGTATCTCCCCCTGTTTCTCATATGGTTTTAGTTGCTGTTATTCTTTGTTCAGTTGTTGATTTTGATATCTGGGCCACACCCAATGGTGCTTAGGGCAAATTCCTGGCTCTGTACTCAGGGATCATTCTTAGTAGGGTTCAGGGTACTATATGTGGTGCTGGGATTGAAACTTGGGTTGACTCTATACAAGTCAGGCACTCTACCCACTGTACTTTATCTTTGCCTCTGGAATGACAGTTTTAAAAATAGACGAGGGTTGGAGCAATAGTACAGCATGTAGGGCACCTGCCTGCACATGACTGACTTGGAACTCCATACATTTCCCCAATCCTCACCAGAAGTGATTCCTGAGCACAGAAAAAGTAAAAATACCAGAGCAGTGCTGAGTATGGCCTCCCACAACATCATTCCCTCAACTGTCCATTTATAAATATATTTTCTAATCATGTAACTCACCAAAACGAGAATAAATGCTATGATTTTCTTTATAACCATAGTAATATATAAGAATATTTTACTTCTAGGAACAAGTGCTTACCTGCTCATTTTTCTCTACAATTTGAAAATATTATTAGACATTATGCATTCCTCCCAACCTCCACTAAATGTTTTAGTATTTATTTCCTAAGAACGATGGCCACTTTATGCATTATCAAAATACAACATTAACATTCATAAATTTAACATAAGTGAAATACAGCAATATCATTCATAGTCCATATTCAGCTGAGTTAATTCTCCCAATAATTCCCTTTCTCACTAGTTTACTTTAGCCCGGCGAGGATTCCGTCCAGGATTCCATGTGGAACTTTATTGTTGTGTCTCTTTAGGCAGTTATTTTCTGAAACATCCCCTCTACCTTCTTGACTGTGACATTTTAAAAGAGAACAGTCCATTTTGTAGATTACCTCTCAATTTGGGTTTTCTAATGTTTTGTTTAGCATATGTTTAAATCATATATTTTTAACATGAATTCATAAAAGTGATGCTATGTCTTTTCCAGTGGGGTATTTCTGGAGTCTTACAATGTAAACCTTTCATGTCATCCTTTCATAGTGACTCAGACTGCTGGTCATGTGCTCACGATCGTGCTAGTCAGGTTGTCTCTATGGGGAAAGTTTCTATTTTTCTCTTATAATTGATCTGTACAGAGATATTTTGATACGCTCTACATACCTTATTTCACATGCACATCTCACTGGCTTCATTTCAATATTCATTTATGTTTATTTAAAGTACTGCTATCCAGTCTACAGTTTTTCCTGTACTGTAGAAAACTGTACAGTTTTTCCATTCTACAGTTGTTCCCACTGATCTATATTGTTACAAAGAGTATGATTTTATTCATAGAGTTGTAACTGATTTATTTGACTTTTCAAATTGTGCAATATATGGTCCCTTGTAGCCTTTTTCAAACTGGTTGCTACATTCTCTTAATGTATTTGAAATAGCTGTTTCTATAAACATGAGATAGATCTTCAATATGTATCACCTTATGTTGAAATCCAACATGAGAAATTCAAGAAAAAAGGGTTATAGTACCTATCATAAGTTAGTCATGCTCTCTTGGTGACCTTAAGCCTTTGACCTTGTTTGCCCACTTACATAACATGTAAAGAAAAATAGTGTTCTGATGTGCTTAATTGTTATAAACCTGGAAAAGAAATCCTAGACAAGTCATACATCTTTAATGTAATTTTAGATTGTAATATGATTCTTATTTTTAAATTCTGTTTTTATGATTACAATAATATGTCTTAATTTAGCAATAAACTGATTCCAGTGATGCCAAGGGCAATGACCTAGGACAGGAATATTTCTATTATGTACTAGGATCTGGAGGACATACTGAAATGCTTTTGATCAGTTCCATTTACTAGAGAATTTTGGCCACATTAATTTCATTATGAAGCTCAAGGCTTATTTCTGACTGCATCCTCAGGTATCACTCTTGGCAGAACTTGACAAACTGTGTGTTGATGGGAATTGAACTATGGTCAGCTACCTAAAAAGTAAGCACCATACTCACTTACCTCTGGCCCCAGTAATTCTTTTCATTTTTATTTTTTCTTTTGCGTTTTGGGTCCTACCCAGTAATACTCAGGGGTTACTCCTGGTTCTGTACTCAGGAATTACTCCTGGCAGTGCTTGGGGAACATATGGGATGCCCAGGGTAGAACCTAGGTTGGCCATATGCAGCCCTACCCACTGTGCTATCATTCCAGCCTCAGGTCTCTGCCTTTTATGTAAACATTAATATAACCTTCATATATAAATCACTAAAAATGTCTTTTACATGTAAGATCAGTCTCTGACCAGCAATGTCTGGGAGGTTTGAGATACTGCAGTGCATATCAGACTACATGGGAGTGTCTTCCTCTAGGAAGACACTTTTTCTTTGCTTTATTTTTTGTTTGTACTTAATGCTGTTTTACTCTACAGTCTCAGAAAAGTTTCTATGTAAGAGATGTTTGTTTCTTTATAAATGGGCTAATTTTTCTCTTTGTTTGTGGACCACACTCAGCAGTGCTCAGAACTTACTCCTGCTTCTGTGCTCAGCAACCACTACTGGAGGTGATCAGAGAACCATGTGCTCTCAGGACTGGTTGGCTGAATACTAGGAAGGCCCTCTCATCAGAACTCCACCCAGCGACAGCCTATCACAGCCCGTCTCATCGAGTTCCACCCTGCAGCAATATTTTTTTTTCTCAATCCGTCCCAGGTATGCTGATCCAGAGACTTACAGACATGGGGGCAGAGTTGCTACTTGCTCTCCCTGTGCCCAGAAGCTCACAAGGCGCCGGGAGGGATGGCGGGTTCTAGCCCTGGCCCGCCACCCCAGCAGTGCTGCACAACAAGTCAGATGACCACCCCCCACTCCATCGGGCCGCCATTTTCCACATCTGGACTTCCCTCTTGTCAGAACTCCACCCAGCGACAGCCTATCACAGCCCATCTCGCGGGCTTTAATGGTTTGAGGCTCTTTATATTCCTGGAGCTAGCAGATGCCCTTGGGCTCTACTAGCATGAGACAGGACATATAGAGATCTTACTGGTGCCCGCTCTAGCAAATAGATGATCAATGGGAGGATAGTGATAGGATAGTGATATTGATAGTTTACCCACTATACTATCTCTCCAGCCATTTGCATTCAGTGAATAAGACTGTTTTACATGGAGGCAAATATTTTCACAATTATTAAAACAAAGATCATTCATTACCAAAATCTGTAATCTAACCAGAAAGCATTCCCTTTAGGTGGTGGTGGTCAGGTTGGCTAAGAGAATCGAGGAATTGCTTTATTTAATTTGCCTAGAATTTTAAGTTCTAGGGAAAAAAAATAAAACCTTAAGGGAAAATGTTACTTGATATTGCCTGGGATTTTTGATTGGGAGGGCAGCATTTTGCCATATCTTAGAATTCAAGTTAGTGAGGTTTGAGGATGATTTAAGTCAGGCCTTTCATTTTTCTACTTATCTAAGCTCAATAATTCCTCCTACAAATACTTTGAGACTCTATGGTACTAGGGAAGCTGAAATTGTTAGTTTTCACTTGTGAAAGAGTCAGTCAGACTGGGACTGAGATGGTTTCGGGTTTAAGTAACTACATTGAATATGGCTGTCCACAGTCATTTTAGGCCATTGCAGAAGCTCAAGAAATACACAGAACTTTTGTTTTAGCCTCTTACTTTTTCATAGCCTTGTTTTACTATCCCTGACCTTGGTAGTATTAATCTATAGATCTTTTGAATTCATGCAATAATTCCTCGAGTATTGGATGTCTTTTGCTAATATCTTGTGCATGCTCTCAAAGAACATTTTAATTCTTCTTCTTCTTCTTCTTCTTCTCCTTATCCTTCTTCTTCTCCTTCTCCTCCTTCTCCTCCTCCTCCTCTTCTTCCTTCTCCTCCTTCTCCTTCTTCGACTTCTCCTCCTTCTCCTTCTCCTTTTCCTCCTCCTCCTCTTCTTCCCTCCTCCTCCTTCTCCTCCTCCTCCTCTTCCTCCTCCTCCTTCTTCTTCTCCTCCTTCTCCTCCTCTTCCTCATCCTCCTCCTCCTTCTTCTCTCCTTCTCCTTCTTTTCCTCCTCCTCTTCCTCCTCCTCCTTCTTCTCCTTCTCCTTCTGCACCTTCTCCTTCTCCTCCTTCTCCTCCTCCTCCTTCTCCTCCTCCTCCTCTTCCTCCTCCTCCTCCTCCTCTTTCTTCTCCTTCTCCTTCTCCACCTTCTCCTTCTCCTTCTTCTCCTTCTCCTTCTCTTTCTCCTCCTCCTCCTTCCTTCTCCTTCTCCTTCTCTTTCTCCTCCTCCTCCTTCTCCTTCTCCTTCTCTTTCTCCTCCTCCTCCTCCTCCTTCTTCTTCCCCTTCTTCTCCTTCCCCTCCCCCATCCTCCTCCTTGTCCTCCTCCTCCTCTTCTTCCTCCTCCTCCTTCTTCCACTTCTTCTTCTCCTCCTCCTTCTCCTTCTCCTCCTCCTTCTCCTTCTCCTACTTCTCCTCCTTCTTCCTCCTCCCTCCTCCTCCTCTTCTTCTTCTTCTTTCTTCATTCTTCATTCTTCCTTCTTCTTCCTTCTTTCTTCTTACTTCTTTCTTCCTTCTTCAAATAATACTATTATTCAACATTGGGGATGTAAGAGAAATAGTCAATGTCAATTAGAGAAAGGAAGCTTTGAATTTCTAAGTCAATTTCTCTCAAACATCAGGGAAATGAAAATCCATACCATAATGATCTGCCAGCTCACACCTGTTAGAATGGAGATGATGAATAAGATGTGTTGGTGAGTATGGTGAAAAGGGAACCAGTGTGTACTGTTAGGAAGAATGTAAATCAGTATAGCTCTGTGGAAGGCAATTGAAATTTCCTCAAAAATATTAAAAATCTAAAGACCACTCTGCCAATTTTCTGCTTTTTGATGTTTAACAGTATCTCTATGAAATAGATGAAGACACACCGGATTTTATTGTAGTTGCAGCTTTAGTGAGTCAAAATGAAAAAATTTTAAAATACCAGCTTGAAAAAACTATCATTTATCTAGAATATTAGTATTATGAGTAGATAATTCAGGCTGGAACCAATATGCAATTCTTCAGCTAGTTGGCTCCAGTAACCCAGGTTTTCAATCAACTGCCAGTCAACAAATATCTCTACTGCTAGGGCTTAGCTGGCTGGGTTGATAAAACTTCTCTACCACTAATCTCTCTTCTTCAGCAGGCCAGTCCCAGTTTGTTCACAAAAATAGCAAAGATTATGGGAGAAAGTCTAAATTGAAAGCCTTAGTTCTCATTTTTACCCAGTTGTTACAATCTCATTCTAAAACAAATCAAAGATGGACATTTTGCCAATGCAAAATTCAAGGGTGGGGAAATTTGTCATGGAAGGAGATATAAAGTTCTGTGAATATTATTATTTTGTTTTTATGTCTTTGGTACCCTTTATTCATTTAGCTAATCACCCATTCCACATCTGTCATCCACCAACTTATTATCTACCTGAAGTTGGCTTGCTGTTATATTTTAGGTTTTTATATAAGAGATATCATATCAATTACATAGTATTTGTCTTATTTGACTTATTTCATTTAGCATAAAGTTCTCAAGGAGCATCCATGTTGTTACAACAGGAAAGCTTTTGTTTTCTCTTGTGGCTGAACAATACTTTTGTCAAACAAAATATAATTTTTTAGATCCAATTTGTATCTTGGATATTATAAATATCCATTGTGCGTGGAGGTAGAAATACTTTTTTTAATAAACTAGGCCTATATAATTTTTATTTTCTCGTTTATTTGTTTGTGTAGCTTGATGAAATTTTATTCTTAATTCAGATTTTTGTAACTGACGGGATCTTTATATAAATGTTTCTCTAACTTCTTTGCATCATAACATCATGGTATCAAACTCTTGTACTGTTCTATTGCAATCATTTATCTATTCTCTATTTTTAGACTTTAATCATTTCAAGAATGTTATGTAATTGAATCATACAATATGTACCTTTTGAGACTTATCCATGTTATATGACTTATATGAATCAGTAGTTAATTAATTTTTGTTCCTGTTGACCAATTTTTATTGTATGGATTTATTATATTTCACCACATAGTTGTCAAAGAGTTTACGACAATTTTCTTTTAAAAAACAGCTGGGGTTCAACCTTAATGTGAAAGATTTTAATTAAAAAAATTGCACCAGTATTACTTAAAACTAGCTATTACTAAAATGGCTTTGATGTACATTGAAAGTACTCTCTATTTCTCTCTCTCCCCTTCACTTACACGTTGTGACTTGCAATATATACATTTAGAGGTTATCATGTATATCCCTTTGCCTATATTCGATGCTCAGTTCTAGGCTGGTATTATCATTTCCAACAATAATTAGCACATTGTTCCCTTCTCTGTCTTACCTAACCTCTGACTCCATACACTTGTGGTAGATTCCACCCACTGACAAGACCTTCTGATCCATGTTTTGCCTGACCCGGATATTGGTATCATACTTTTTATTGTATATCCAGCAAATAAATGCATCATTCTATATCTGTCTTTTCTTTTCTGGCTAATTTCACTCAGCATGATCCTCTCCGTGTCCAACCATTTATATGCAAATTTCATAACTTCGTTTTCCTGATAGCTGCATAATATTCCATGTACCAAAGTTTATTTATCCAGTCATCTGTTCTCAGGTACTCTGGTTGTTTCCAGATTCTGGCTACTGCAAATAGTGCTTCTATGAACATGAAAGTACAGATGGTTTTTCTGCTGTGTGGTTTTGGCCTCCCAGGGTATATTCCCAGAAGTGGTATGGCTGGGTCAAATGGGAGCTCAATTTCTAGTCTTTGGAGGAATGTCTATATTGTTTTTCCAAAAAGGCTGTACCAGTCAACAATCTCACAAGCAGTGGATGAGAGTCCCTTTCTCTCCACATCAGAGATAACTCTTGGTGGAACTTGGAGGACCATAACCAGGTGCCAGGGACCAAAACTGTTCGATTGGTTGCATGCAAGACAAATGCCTTACCTGACATACTATTTCTCTGGACTTAGTCCAGATTTCTTAAGCAGGGGTTGTATGACTCCAGGATATTCCAAGGATCCTCAGGTGAAAATCACATATAAGAGAAACCATGTCATAAGACTAAGTTGTCAACTGGTAGGACAGAGGAATCTAGGCAAAATACATGATCAAAAGGATAAAAGATTTGGATAAAAGATTAGGTAACACTAACCTGGTCTCCTGCAGCAGCTATGTGTACCTAGGTCGAGAAATCAACATGATGAACGACCTAAAACCTGAGCTGCACAGGAGGAAGAGAGCGGCATGGAATGCCTTCAAAGGCATCGAAGAAATAGCTAAAAGGATAAAGAACCTCCGGCTCGGGCACATCTCTTTGACTCCACCATTCCCCCTGCATTAACATATGCCTCAGAGAACTGGGTCCTACGAAAGCAGGATGAGAATGCTATTCGGGTCTCTCAGAGAGGAATCGAAAGAGGTATGCTTGGAATATCACACCTCACTCAAGTGAGAGAAGGAATCGGAGTTCTGACCTCCGTCGTTATACCAGAATCAGGGACTCTGTCTCATTTGCCAAGGCATCGGAAATCAGATGGGCTGGGCATGTAATGCGATTTGGAGACAACTGCTGGACTAGAGCCGTTACCGACTGGATCCCACGGGATGTCAAAAGATCACGTGGCCGCCCACCCACAAGATGGTCAGACTTCCTTGTAAAGACCCTGAAGGAACGGTTTGAGGCTCTTCATATTCCTGAATCAACCAGATGCCATTGGGCTACATTGGCACGTGATAGGGTCCAATGGAAATGTTACTGGCGCCCACTCAAGCAAATCGATGAATAATGGGGTTCAAGTGATCAAATGATCAACCTGGTCTCCCAAGTAGTAAATTAGTGGGGAAATTATTAGCAGTAGATATATGGAGAATATGGTGAGGAGGTAAGACTGGAAGTTGTTTGCATTTGCTGTAATCTTAAACTTAGAAAACTTGTACACCAGGCTTCCAGGGAAATGTTTAATTATGGAAGAAATTTCAAAATGGAATTTAGATTTATCCCTTGATATGATTTATATATAACAATTTACCTTTACCTTTAGAAATCTCATTAAGATAGAAAAATTAGCACCCACAAAAAATTCTTGGTATTTAAAAGAGAATAATTATTTTATATACCTCATGTTAGGACAGAAAGATAGCTCAAAAGGCTGGATCATATGCTTGGCATGCACGAGACTACAAACATGATTCCTTGCTACACATGACCCCTATATACCTCATGGCTTTGGGCACTGCTAGGATCAAGCACTGGACCATCTGGCACATAAAGTCTAGTGGAGAATTGCTGGAAATTGTCCCAGGGGTCCCTGAGCACTGCTTGACTTGTCTCACCAAGTAATAAATAAAGAAGTTCAAATTATCTTTGAAAATAGACTCGTACTCAAAATCAACAGTATACAATCCAGGGATCTGGACGTAACAATATTTATAGTAGGAAGCAAGAGTGTAAAGGTAATTTCCTCAGAGCTAATAAATTCTGTATAGGAACAGTGGATGCTGTGCTACAAAGACCAGTTGGTCATAAAGGCTTAGCGAAGTTGTGGCCAGTATTTATAGCTCCTGATACTCTGTATACATGGGGGAAAATCTAGTAACTATTTTATGGTTGATATAACTCCTTCTTAAGATTTTGTGATGAACAAAAGCCACCTGGGTGAGAATGGGAACAGACCCATGTAGTCATGTAGTCATAGTCTTCTGTGTGGCTCTGCCAAGAGTCACTGGGAATAAGATTCTGTGCTTGCTTTGATGATGTATACGTGGAGGTTAGAGTTAAGTAACCTACTCTAAATCTATCTGACTGAGAAAGGAACTTGCCAGAAAAAATGCTATCCAGTAGGATGAGTGCTTAACAAATGTTACAAAAACATTCAAGAAAATTTCCTGTATGGAGGATAATCCACAGATTCAAGAATCTATAGATTGTAAACACACAGGACTAAAAGTAGTGGAGCAACATGAAAATATGGTCAGACAAGTACTTGGTAATTACCAAATTAGTCAAAGAAGGAATGAGAACAAAGGATTGTTAACCATGAGCCAGTTATATTTAAAGGTTCATTGAAAAATCAAAGAAATAAAAACTGTGGTGACTGAAATAAGAATTTTTAGTGAAAAAGCTAAATTGTAGACTAGATATTGGTCAATTCAGATAGATATCTAGGGCTCACAATTTAAAGATGTATTCACTGTCAGGTGCATACCTTTAACTTGCACTAGCCTGAGCGTGAGTCCCTTATTAAATTGTAAGCCTAGATCACTGTGACTTTTCATTTGCTGCAGCTCTGCTAGATATGGCTGAAGATAAAAATTATGAAGTAGAAGATAAGCATGAAAGGATCTAGATTTAGGTAAGTATGAAAAGAAAATTCAAGAGAATGGAAGATAATTCTGAAAAATCACTAAGTCTGCCAGGAAAAATAATAACAGAGAAAAATAGTAATGAAGATAACCCAATAACTTTCCAGATTAAAAACATTACTCCATGAATTTAAATTGTTTTGTTTTTACAAGTGAGTTTTTATGTGATTTATTATGTGTTGGCTGAAAATATGAAGGGACAAATTTCTAACTGGCCTCTGACACAGGTCAGCTTAATTGGGTTGGAAAATTCTCTTTAATCTTAGTGCATTGGCACATAAAAGAGGACTGTGACACAGTGGGATCATGCCCTTAGTTTTACTTGTTTAGTGTGTAAATAGTTTCTGCCATAAGTTTCCAGTACTCAGTAACTTTAGAGTTGCGATGGCTCAACAGTGTCTTGATGAGGTTTATTACTCACTCAAAAGGTGCACTTCTTTTTTTCATATTTAACATTTTGCTTATTTGATCAACACTTGATTTAAGTTGCGTGGCATTAAGATGAATAGTCCAGTAAAAACTCACTGGACATAATCCAGGGAAAAGTTTGTTAGGTAAAAAATATATATATATATATATTATATATATATATATATATATATATATATATATCGAACTTTAGTTTGCTAGCTAGTGTTCTAGGGTTAGGCTGGGTGCATATTGTGAACAAGTCCGTTGGATCTTTCTTCCTGTCGACTGCATTTGGATTGTTTTCACTGCTCTTGTGCTTCAGTTGTAATCTGCCTTCTCTGGCAAGGGAGAAGTGTTTTGCTTATCAGATTGCAACAACGCTAAATAACACAAATACTCTAGTAAAGAGTACCACTTCAGTCTTTAAAGCTGTTTGCTTTTCTTTGCTCCTATCGTAATGAAATATGTAGCTAGAGGCAGGAAGCTTCACCATGCTGGCCCAATCAAAGCACAATTAAAAAGGTGGGTCATTGCTTATTTCTGTGCTCTCACACCAAGTTAGGACTAGCAGTGGGTACAGAGTTTGCTTCATCCTTCTAATGTGTGGTAGTATGAATGAAGGTTCAAATCATTAAGGACTTGGGGCAGGTGTAAAACCTTAGCATACAGGAGAGAAAGAATTTTGAATAAACAATTTGAGTTAGTCTTGCAAGTCTCTTTGTTTACTTCAAGGTAATTAAAATGTTCTGAGTTTGGAAAAGAAATAATGCTTTGGGGATTACTCATTTGGTGTTTTTAAATTAGAGGTTTGGCATCTCTTTCTAGGAGTGAGTAATTTCTTTTGTGGTGTCTGTGTGCAGATAACACAATAATCAAAATAATCCAGAGCCTGCGTTGAAACGTGCCTGGGAAGATATAAAGAATGTCACATTGTAACTTGGGACTCGGCAGATGCTAAGCCAAAATTATTTCATGTAAATAATAAAATCTAAATTAGGACACAGAAGGATTGCATCAACATGTACATGTGTGTGCATGCTTATGTGTGCACAAATGTGTTTGTTGGGAAGAGTCATAGATTGAAAGACAAAAATGGAATAAGGAGACCTAAAGACTAAGAGACAGTGGAGCTTGAGTGACAGGACAGTAGGTCAACTTAGCAAGTGGCTGACCCTGGTTCAATCTCTGACATCCCATATGATTCCCTGAGCATTGTCAGGAGTGATCCCTGAGTGCAGAGCCAGAAGTATTTCCAGAGCACCACTGAATGTGGCCCAAAACCCAAAACATAACAAAACTAAGCAAAAACACCAGACCAAGAGACAGATACAAATTACTCCTGAAATTTCAATTAAAAATAAGAAAGCGAACTAGGTAAGAGAAAAAATTGCCTGGTCATATTCAAAGTACAAATCTAGAACAAAAAGATCAAGCATCATGTGCCAGATAAAGAATAAAATGTAAAACATATACAATGACATTGCCCCTTTAAAGCAGGTGCGGGGAGGATGGGTATAGTTGAGTGACACTGAAGCACAATATTAAATAAAGGGCACTGAATAGCTGGATTAAAATCTACTCACCTCCACACTTAGATCCTAGAACTTGTACCTGCAGTTTAGGGTACTCGTTTTCAGGGCTTCATCTTTAAGCAATGGCCTGGTCTATAAGTCTCAAAATGCCTAACTGATTTTTCATTTCACATCTCATATAGAAACTAGGCTGTGTACCAACTAAGGAAGGCATTCGTTTTGGACTTAATCACTGTATCACTGTATCATTGTCTTCCCATTCATCATCGATTTGCTCGAGCAGGCACCAGTAACATCTCCATATGTCCTGTCTCATGCTAGGAGAGCCCAAGGGCATCTGCTTAATCCAGGAACATAAAGAGCCTCAAATCATTATATTAGGTCATGGGAATGAGGTCTATAATTGTTACTGGTATTTGGCATATCAAATACGACACGGGTAGCTTGCCAGGCTTGTCATGCGGGTGAGATACTGTTGTAGTCACCTCTAAATACAGCATTTATTTTTTACTACTTACTTGAACTTTCATTTATTTATTTATTTTTAATATTTTATTATACCACCGTGAGACATACAATTACAACGTTGTTCATGTTTGGAGGTTTTGGTCACATAGTGTTCCAGCACCCCACCCTCCACCAGTGCCCATTTCCCATCACCAATGTCCCCAATTCCCTCCCCCTCCCATAGTCTGCCTCCATGGCAGGTTCTTTATCTCTTTTCTCTCTCCCTCTTTCTCTTTTCCTTCTCTTACATATTGTGGATTGCAGTAAATTCAGCATTTATTGATGAACCGCACAAGCTGGGCTGTGATAGGCTCGTCTGCTGGGTGGAATTCTGATGAGAGGGAAGTCCGGATGTTGAAAATGGTGGCCCTCATGGAATGGGGGGTCGTCTAGCTTGTTGTGAGGCTCTGGTGAGGTGGCTCGAACCCACCATCCCTCTTGGGTGCCTTGTGAGTGGCTGGGCACAAGGAGAGCCGGTAGCAGCTCTGTCCCATGTTTGTGAGTCTCTGGATCAGCATACCTGGGTTTGGACTTAATACAGTAATAATATTTATGTTAGGATCAAGCTTTTGCATTTTACAAAATGATTTCACTTACAGCAACTGGTTATATCTTTAAGATAAGTCTGTGTTGGGAAACATTGTCTTATAAATAAATGAAACATAGAGATATTTAATTTCTTGCCCAAGGCCATAGAGGTGAACATTTACCAGCAGGGTTTTCATTTGAATTAAATATTCTTATACTCTTCACTCTTATACTGCTCTGGAATAAGTAAAGCTCTTTATGATTCTGCATTTTTTCAACTTCCTACTACTAAATTAATGAAAGAACACTGGGATCCAGGTTTATAGAAAATTACAATTTCTATAAATCTGTCCACCTATGCTGGAAGTTGGTGAATATCCATAGTAAATGTCTGTATTTATTATTTTTTGATCAGTGAAACTTGTAAAGACTATTAAGAGTTTTGGTGAACTTATGTGGTAAAAAGATTTGCTATGTAACAAAATAAACTTACAGAAATTAGCAGCATCCCTTTAAAATAATGATGAAACACTGGAAACGAAATATAATTGTGTCACAATAGAACTGAAAACAAATACAAACATAAATTTAATCACAAAAGTGAAAGATTCATGTAATAAAAATGCCAAGACTTTGCTGAAGGAATTTGAAGAAGTTATAAACAAATAGAAACACATCTTGTGTTCTTGAGTCAGAAAATTAATATTAAGGCCCTCATGTTGCTAAAAGCTATATGGAGATAGATTCAATACAATCTTCTCCAAAATAAAAGGGAAAAAGTTTTTTAATTCATTTAAGACCCCACAAGACCATAAGTAGCCAATGAGATCCCGGGAGAAAAAAATAGAAGAAAAGCAAACAAAACTGGAGATATTCCCTTTTATATTTCCAACTAAAATCATATTAATAAAAATAATTTTTATCATATTAATAAAATTATTTTTATTAATAAAAATAATATCTAGTATACCAGAATAGACACAGAGAACATAACGGGGAGCTGAGAACTAACTTCTGACATATAAGGTCAATTAAACCAGAAACAAGGAAATTAAGAACAATTAACAAGAGAACAATAGTATTTTCAACAAATGCAATTAGGGAAATGGGAGAAACATATAGAGTAATGGACCTGGACACTCCTCTCTTATACAACTCACAAAACTTAACTCTAAGTGGCCCAAAGGCTTAAGCGAAAAAAGGGTGTAAGACGCAGGAACATAAAAATTCATAGAATAAAACATATGAAATAATGGGAAGTTGTAAGTATTAATCTTGGAAGTGGTTTTTAACATGATATAAAAACATGAACAAGAAGAATCAAAAATTAACAGGTGAGATTATATCAGATGTAAGTATTCATGGGGCAAGGCTTGGGGGACAAATGGAATTCTGTAGGCAGTCTACAGAGTTGAAGAAAAAACTATAAGCAATATTTTAGGTAAGGAATCAATATTAAAAATATATAAAGATATATTTTAGATATATAATGCCAGAATTTTATTTTTAAAAAAAGGTAATTAGAAGTAGGGCTTTTTCCAAAATGAACATCAAAATGACCCATGGGTACATGAAAATATGCTCATCATCAGGAAAATACAAAATCATAATTCACAATAACCTTATGTTTATATTATTCAAAATCACAGTTTAATATAATTTTGCATTTTTTAGATTTTCTATTATCAGGAAAATCGGAAATAAGGATGCAAGGATGCTGTGAAAAGAAAATTTTTATACACTACTCATAGGAACATGAATTGGTTCAACCACTACATAAAACAATATGGAAGTTCCTAAAAATTTTAAACTTTATCACCATTTTATCTAGCAGTTCAGTTTCTGAGTATATATATATATATATACATATATATATACATATATATACATATATATACACAAAGAAAATGAAAACAGGAGTTTGATGAGGCATGCACACCCCTGCTATATCTTAGCATCACCTCCATGAGTCAAGATATAAAATCAAGCCAAGTGCCTCTTAATGAATGAATGGCCAAAAAAGACATAGGATGATATACACACACACACACACACACACACACACACACACACACACTGAAATACCACAGGCATGAGAAATGAAGATATTCTCCTTTTTGTGGCAATATTAATAAATTCTATTTTTTTGCTTTATTTTTTTTTGGGGGCACTTGATCACTTCACTTGAATTCTGTTATTCCTCGATTTGCTCGAGTGAGCGCCAGTAACATTTCCATTGGACCCTATCACGTGCCAATGTAGCCCAATGGCATCTGGTTGATTCAGGAATAATCAACCAGATTGATTGGGGGTCACATGTGGCAATGCTCAGGGGTTAGTCCTTGACTCTGCACTCAGGAATCACTCCTGGCAGTGCTCAGAAATTACTCCTGGCAGTGTGCAAGTGGCCATATGGAATGCCAGAGACAGAAACCTGGTTGGCCACGTGCAAGGAAAATGCCCTACATGCTATACTATAGCTGCGGCTCTTAAATCTTGATCACATATCCTGAGTGATGTCAGTAAGACATAGAAAACACAAGTACTCTATGAGATCACAACATCATAGAGGGATGCTAAACAAAAAGCAAAAAGAAAAATTTGTAGAGGAGTGAATAAAATGGCCATTACCAGGGATGTAAAGGGAGTAGACAGATAATGCTTAATGGTTCAAAGTAAAAACTGGTGGTAAATATTCATAGAAATCTAATGAATAGTACCATGAATATAGACAATAAGAATTATCTACAATAATTTAAATTTATACGCATGCCAAAATGGAAATATTACAACATATATATTCAAAGTAATGTAATACTTCATAAATGTATAAAAGTATAATGTGTAATTTATCAAATACTTGCTGTATTAGTCAGCACCGTAGATTTTAGAGGTTTTCTGAGTTTCATTTAATATAGTTTCTTGTTAGTGTTTAGTGAATTGGTTTGACTTCTTGTCAAACTCTGTCCAACCAGGAGCAGAATAGCCAGTTCTCTGGCCAAACACAGCGGGAGCGCTGGATTTGGCCGGTCTCTGAGTTGTTGCTAAGTTGAAGGGAACATGGCTAAGAACATAATGTGAGAAGAGAGCACCACATGTTTCCACCTCAAGAAGGTTAGTTTGGGAATTAGAGCTTCATTCCATTTGAAGCTTCCAGTTCCATAACCTCAAATTTTCCATTTGAAAATCAGAAATTGACTCCTAAATAGAAGCTTTGAGACTCAGAGGCAACTTAAGGTAGACATAGGTGCTTTCAGCTTAGGTCTACTTTATACATTTTAAAGATAGGAATACTAATACATAGATAATTTTAAAATGATGCCTTCTTGTTTGGCTTTGCAAATTAAATTCTCTACATATTTATCTCAGGAGCAATCATTTAATATTGAAGGATGCTGCTGATAAATGAGATCAGGCAATTTTTTTCCTCTCTCACTCAGACATATATTCCATTATAAATGACTCTCAAATAAAAATCTTAACTATTCGATTTTGCTTTGAATAAATTGGCATATTTATAAGGAATTCATTCCGAATTCAAGTTTCCTAAGACCATCTTACTTGCTACTAGATGCTTATCAGAAGACATTTCAGAAGATTATCAAATTGGTTGTGTTTATCTGAGGGATCCTTAGGCATAGTTTTAGGAGAGAGATGTGACTATTTCAGCACACCAGACGTGAGTTTGCCAGAAAGCTGAATCAAGAAAAATAAATCTATACTTTTCAATTCAGTAAACTATCATTTCATATCATCTTTGTATTTTGATTTCTGCAAGGCAATTTAATACTTGATTCTTATGTAGGTGTTGAAAAGAATTTCATTCCCTCCATGGAAGAGTGAGGGCAAGAAGGCTCAGAGATAAACCTTTGGGACAGAACTTACGGGTTACAAGATTCCTTCAGACAATAAGCCCTCATATTCCCCACTACTCCCAGGTCTACACATAAGTCAGAGACCCTACATGGCCAAAGGAACTTAAGTAACAAGAGAAACTTTGGCTCTTTCAACGTTATTTTTCTGGAAGACTGCAAGAGAAGTTGCAAAAACTTAGAACTTGAACAACAAGATTTCACTGTATCACTGTCTTCCCGTAGATCATCGATTTGCTCGAGCGGGCACCAGTAACATCTCAATATGTCCTGTCACATGTGAGATAGCCCAAGGGCATGATCCCGCTCCAGGAACATAAAGAGCCTCAAACCATTCCATCAGGTCATGGGAATGAGGTCTATAATTGTTACTGGTATTTGGCATGTCAAATACGACACGGGTAGCTTGCCCTATGCCTGGGCAGGGCAAAGCCAGAGGAAACTCTGGTGGAGGTCCATAGCAGTTTTGACTGCAAATCGGTCGTCCGACCTGGGTATAGGGGCGAAAGACTAATCGAACCATCTAGTAGCTGGTTCCTCCAAAGTTTCCCTCAGGATTGCTGACGCTCTTGCATGAACCGAACCCCGGCAGTTTTATCTGGTAAAGCGAATGATTAGAGGTCTTGGGGGACGAAACGATCTCAACCTATTCTCAACAAGATTTACTTTCTCAAAAGCAAACTTAGGATGCAAGGCCTGAGAGAAAATTTGAATATCTTATAGGGAGGCATTTAAGTCATTACAAGCCTTCTTTAAAAACTTTACTAGAGTATCCGTCCAGAGAAGAAATGAAATAATTAGGTTATCTGACTGGTTCATCCAAGTGGAAACTGTATCAAGAGGCATCCTACATAGCTGTCTTTGAGTGTTCCACACTCAAAGCATGTAATTTAAATAGCCAAAGAAAGCTGGGCATGGGAGTTGGGAGACAACTCTGGAAGGATGAGTCCAAGAGAACAGGAAAGCAATCATAACACGAGTCTGAGTTCATGAATGATCCATTTTAGCATAGTGTTGGAATAATTGTGATAAAATTCTGGTGGGAAGTTGGGGAAGGAAAGATAGATGTAATGAGGAGGTGAAATTTTATGTCTCTGACAATGCTACTTTGATCCAAAGTCTCTGGAGTCAAGTATGAGAATAGTTTCTGGGTAAACTTTTACCTACTAAGGGCTACTTCTTGTGTCTTGGTGGCTAAGGAAAGCAATTCTATTTTATGCTTTTTAGCACATTCAGTGCCTCAATCTTTATAAAAAGGACCTATAATTTCCAACCAATAATCTGCTTTCTTCGCATATACAATTGTAGGAAATTAACCTGAGGTTTTTTCATCTGCTAATAAAAGAATCTCTTTTTATAAATTGAATTGTTAAACTGGCTAAAAACTCCAGTTTTACAAATGGGCTGGTCAATCAATATTTCAGGATGGAAATTTAAATTTTGAAGCAATTATCGTTGGGTCACCACACAAGTTGCTTTCGCATGGCAGGTGGTTCTTTGGATTTCAGTTTCCTCAAGAGTATAACGAAAAGAGTTGAGCTTAAAAATCATAACAGTGCTGTCTATCACCACAATTTTTGTGGAAGGAATGGAGACCCTCCCAAGTTTCTGTGGGACTGGTGCCCAGACCTTACTGCTGATGGGGTCACCCTCTATTGAGTCCAGGATTGGTTTGGTTGTTCTCAGCCAGATGAGGAGTCCTTCTCAGGACTCCTTGAGAATGATGGGCCTTGAGAGCTAGAGCTGAGTTTCTACCACAGATGTGAGTGTTGTGTGAGGGATGCTTATGTTACAGAGGGTCAGTTTACAGCACCCATTTCTGGAAAAGAGGTTTTTATGAATATCAGGAAAAGTACACTAATGATATTCTTACATAGTTGTACTTGGCTCTCCATTTGAGTGAGTAATCGACTTGCAGAGAATGTGTTTACAGAAATCAATTGAAAACAATAGAGTTGTTTGAGATAAACACAAGCTAGCAAGAAACAAAGCTTTACAGAATTACACTGATGACCTTATATTGCTGGGAATGCTTCCACCTGTTAGCTGGATACCCTTTGGTTTCCCAGCCAAATTCTTTAACTGCCTGCATCTCACTAAAAGCCTGATGAAGAAATGTAGTTAGTGGGTAGCTTTAGTCTTGTGGCGGGTGAGCCTCCTTACAAGAGTTACAGATCCTGGAGGGAGGTAATTTCTCATTTTAGCACACTGACATGATCATTGATAAAATTAGTATAAAGAAATGAATGAATTTTAGTGTGTAAAATAATAATTATGGAGGCCTGATACGAAGCATTTACAATAACTGAATATACATTTCATGAAACTATTGTGTAACAGTGGGAAAAGTAAGGTATGGGTAGAGAAAAGTTGAGTTTCTAGGAAAGTTACTTGTGACAGTTTTGCATAATTTTAATTCAATACCATGTATAAATGAATAAATAAATAAATGCAAAATTTGTGTCTGTGGATTTCTAAAAAAGTTTTCAGATAAAAGTAACTGCAGTTTTGAATTTGAATAACATAAAATGGAGATGTCAATGGCAAAGAAACAGAAATTAGGGAGAGAAAAGAAAAATAGTACAGAAATAAAATAAAATTTGGCTTAAGTTTGAAGCTGACTTTGAAATTATTCTGCAATATATCCTATGAAATGCCTAGTTTGTAGTAGGAAAATAAAACAAGCCAACAAAGAAACTACGGCCTCGGAAAGGTGGATTGGGGAATGCATGTTAGAACAGGTTTAGAGATTCCCATCTGGGTTAATTAGTCATGCTATAGAAAAGGGATACATCAGTTTGAGTTCTTTGAGAAAGAAAAATAAAACTAAATGAAGGATCGAGAGTTAGGATCATATTTAGAAATCACTCATAATTTTCTTCTAGTGACTGAAGTTTGTACTATCTTGGTGTTTGATTTCTTGGTCCTACACATCTAGGGTGAGCTCTTTCCCTGGCTACTCAATAAATTCAGTTCCTTCTTCTATATCTTTCAAGATTAGCAACCTTGAAATTTACTCTGTTCTAGGCCATAGCGCAATCCAGGTTTACTCATTAGGTAATGGAAACTGGCTTAGTGTTTTCTGGCCTCTTTTTCCTAGCAGGTAGATGTACATTTCATGAAACCATTTCACGAAACTATCTAAGGGTCTCATATCTATATGTAGGCTATACTTAAATTACTCTAATGCAAAATATATTTTAAGTTTTCTTCCTACAATCTCTTCAGACCATGACAAGACCAGATGCCTGTATTTTATTAACAGGGATTTTGGTTGTTCTTTTATCCCAGATTTCTTTTGTAATTTATTTTTTAAATTATAATTTATTTATTATAGATTAGGTATTTATATAATGTTAGAATTTATGATCTATATATATAACATAGCTACTGACCCCCTGCCCCCCATCAAAGTGCCCAAGACACTCCATCCCTGCTGATTCCTGTCATCTTTAAGGATGAATCCAGAGATTAGGTCACAGAAATATGATTTTTCTGACTATACCATCTTGTCCTTAACCCCACTTTAAACCATTCTACTTTTTTGGTTTTGTTTTATGGGCACACCTGGTGGTACTCAGTGGTTACTCTTGACGCTGTACTCAGGAATCATAACCGGAAGACTTGAGAAATCATATGAGATGCCAGGCTCAAACACAGGTTGGCTGCATGCAAAACAAGTGCCTTACCCACTGTATTGTACCTCCAGTACCTACCCATCCTCCTTTATCTTTGAGGGTTGTCTATTACCCTACTGGTCCCCAACTGAAATATTGGCATGCCTCTAAAATACAGGCAAAATGGGGAAATGTTTGATTTTTACCATGATACATGTTACTCTTAGATACAATAGGTCATGTACAGGAGCATATGAGTTTATAGGTATTATTTTACTTCCATTTATTTCCTGAACATATCTCAGCAGGTTTGAGGAGAACCATTTTTCTGTGATGCCACTACCCTATCTGAAGCTAGTGGAGGCCTTTGTGAAATTCCATTCATTTCCTTTTGACTCTTTATTATCACCTGGAAATTCATGAATGCCTGTGACAAATGAGGTGATAATACAATTTGGAAACCTAGCCATTCTAAAGTAAACATTTCAGAGTAAAAACAAAGGGAAGCTAGAAATCATTAAGGAAGAAGGCATAATAAAGTTCTTAGTAGTTGTGAATTTTCTGGAATGCACTAGCACTTAAAAATTAATGACATAAACTAAAATTTAATTAGAAAGCATCATTTGCTGACTATTTACAGTGTTTTGGAGTTTCTATGTTTATAAAGTGAAATTTAAGATCAATAAATGTAAATAATAAAATGTGGTATTTTCACGTTTTCCATCTCACCATAATTTATTTTCTTCGCTTCTTCCCAAGCAATCTACTGCTACCACAATTCTTATACAAATGGTCTAAGTGTGTAAGTATACACATGTACACAGATGCAGAAACATACATCATTTTATTTCTCCATCAAATGATAATATATTATATAACATTTGCTATAAATGAACATCATGCAACAATTAGAATGGGAAGGAATGGGAGTGAAGATAGATGGTCGGCAACTACACCACCTCCACTTCGCAGATGACATCGTTCTAATAACACCAAACTTTAGCCAAACGGCACAAATGCTGGCTGACTTCGACCAAGAATGTGGAAAGATAGGTCTACAGCTGAATCTAAAGAAAATGTTTATGAAGAATGAACTAGTTCCAGAGGCCCCATTCACTCTCAATGGAACAAACATCTCTGAATGCAGCAGTTATGTGTACCTAGGTTGAGAAATCAACATGATGAACGACCTAAAACCTGAGCTGTGCAGGAGGAAGAGAGCGGCATGGAATGCCTTCAAAGGCATCGAAGAAATAGCTAAAAGGACAAAGAACCTCCGGCTCTGGGCACATCTCTTTGACTCCACCGTTCTCCCTGCATTAACATAGACCTCAGAGACCTGGGCCCTACGAAAGCAGGATGAGAATGCTATTCGGGTCTCCCAGAGAGGAATCGAAAGAGGTATGCTTGGAATATCACGCCTCACTCAAGTGAGAGAAGGAATCCGGAGTTCTGACCTCCATCGCTATTCCAGAATCAGGGATGCTGTCTCGTTTGCCAAGGCATCGAAAATCAGATGGGCTGGACATGTAATGCGATTTGGAGACAACCGCTGGACTAGAGCCATTACCAACCGGATCCCACGGGATGTCAACAGATCACGTGGCCGCCCACCTACAAGATAGTCAGACTTCCTTGTCAAGACCCTGAAGGAACGATTTGAGGCTCTTCATGTTCCTGAATCAACCAGATGCCATTGGGCTACATTGGCACGTGATAGGGTCCAATGGAAATATTACTGGCGCCCACTCAAGCAAATCAATGAATAACGGGATTCAAGTGATCAAGTGATCAAGTGAACATTTGCTACAATTTTTTTTCTTATGTTGATCTCTTACTGGTAAGCCTCTATCATAAGTTGTTCTGTATAGAATGCTGCCTATGTTTGAAAGTCACAAATCGGGGCCAGAGCGATGGTCCAGTGGGTAGGGCACTTGCCTTGCATGCTGCCAACCAGGGTTTGGTCCCTGGCATCCCATATGGTCTCCAATGCACTGCCAGGAGTAATTCCTGAGTGCAGAGCCAGGTGTAATCCCTGAGCATTGCCAGGTGTGACCCAAAAAAGGCAAAAAGTCACCAGTCATCTTATTGCTTGCATTTTATATTTTACCTAACAAATTATTAATAAATAAAATATACTTATTAATTTAATAGCAATTATTTTTTCAATCATTGCTATGAAAATGTTACAATTAACATTTCATACTCATTTAAAATGACCAAGAGAAAATAATAAAAATGCATATATAAAAATAACCATAAGATAAATTCTTTGATATTATGTTGGGGTTTAATAGTGAGAGCATTGAAAATTTTCATGAGCATTGCTAAATTTTTCTCCATTTATACTAAATTACTTTCTCTCCATTTATTTTCCATCTCATGCATGAAAATACATATTGCATTGTACCAATGACTGATTTTGCAACATAAAGAAACTTAACAGTGAAGTTAATATAAAAGCAATAGTAGAATTCACTTCATATTGTTAAATAAGGTGAGTATTTTCATTTTAAAAAGTATTGTAACATTTGTTGTGAAAGTCAAGTTAGCTTTAGGTGTAAATAAATGGAATAAATTACTTCATAAAATGATTTAAAAGTTGACTTTATAATGTAGTTTTTAAGAAAAAATTATGGATCTAATGTGTCTCCAAAAATTCATGTTAAAACCCCAGGGACAATGATTTTTGGAGATCAGAACTTTAGGAGGAAATTATGTGATAAGAAGAAACACTTTCCCCATCATCTATTCAAGATGGAAGACATATTCTTGTAAGAGGAAGGAAAGAACTTAGTTTCTTCCCTCTGCTCTCTACCATGTGAGGAGCACTGGGGACGTTAATGTTAACTGATATATTCAAACTCACTAGGCTTAAGACTCAGGTATGTGGGCTGGGGAGATAGAACAGTGAGTAGGATGCTTGCCTTGCACCAACCTGACCTGGGTTCCATCCCTGGCTTCCCACAAGGCCCTCTGAGCCCCCAGGAATGATCACTGAAGTATAGATTGTCAGGAGTCAACCCTTAGCATTGATGGATATGGCCAAAAAATCAAAGTCAAAAACCAAAACAAAACACAACCCACTCAAGAATGCTTTCTTCCATGTTGTGCGCCAGGCCCATTTATTCTTAAACCTGGTTTTATTTTACCTACTTTATTTTTAAAGGTGTTTTCATAAGACTATATTATATCTTTATGAATTAAATATTCTTATTTCTGCTTTTTGTGATGCTCCTGGCAGTGCTCAGAACTTATCAGCTCTGTGCTCAAGGTACCTGACAGAGCTTGGAGGACCAAGAGTGTCAGCAATTGAATCTGGCTTGGATGCAAGGAGAGCAAGCAATTTAACCTCTGTGCTGCCTCTTTGGCCTTTATGAACTAAATTTAAAAATAATGCCCCAGAGTTGCTCATTTTGATAGTAAATCCATCGAGAAAGAAGTGTTTTATCAAATAAAACTAAATCCTGTTTTTCTTTAGTGTAAGTCTGACTTATTCTTCATGTTCGCTTAAAATAAAATATTCTGGTTAAGTCTTTTAACATTTTTTCCAAAGTCATCAAAATAGTCTCTGGAAGACAGTAAATATTTGGTAAATAATATTGTTTGACTACATTATTTTATGGTCGATTTTTCTCTATTTATGTGCTTAAATATTCCTGATTCTATTTTTATGTTTTTATGCACAATCATCTTTTGAGTATGTGTACTATGTTATGAAAAATATATCATGACCAGTTGCTTTAAACTAATGATTAGAAGTGATACTAAATGACAGGAAATAAAACACTTTTTGTCACACAAAAATGCAATTAGCTATTCATACGTTTTATACACTCTGAAAAGACTTATATGGTTTAAAAATGTGTGATGCTTTATTTTTCAGAATAGGCATATATTTTGTCATTTTTTTCTGATATGTTGATATTTTATGTGTACTTTGTCAAATGGTAAGAATAAACACAGCATTAGTATGTTCCACATTCCACTTGTATTAATATATAAATATTAAATTTTGGTTTCAGTAAATTATACTTTAGTGTTACGAAGGCATAGTGACACTGGAATTTTTACAAAGTTTCCTTCTTAATAAAGAGGAAGGATAATGGAAATTGAAAGCACATGTTTTTCAGGCACTTTAGTGCATTGTAGACTCTCCACTCAGCTGCACATTCAATTGCTCATCGATTTGGCTCAAGAGTCAGAGATTCTTCATTTTAAGAGTAAAGAAATTGGAATAGGGGGCCGGAGCGATAGCCCAGCGGGTAGGGCGTTTGCCTTGCACGCGGCAGGCCCATGCCAACCTGGGTTCGATCCCGGCATCCCATATGGTCCCCCGAGCACAGCCAGGAGTAATTCCTGAGTGCAGAGCCAGGAGAAACCCCTGAGCATTGCTGGGTGTGACCCAAAAAGCAAAAAAAAAAAAAAAAAAGAAATTGGAATAGCTTCATGTGAAAAGCTTTTGTATAGTTCAGGCCTCCACTGCTAAATTATCACTATCATTTCCACAATTTACCTGGCCTGAATCACCATTTTGAGTCGTGAAATTCTGCTATTGCAAAAAAAGAGATGAAAATCCTGAAATTGTGGGAACGATTTAACCAAAGCCTCTGGGGAGAAGTGGAATAGCTGCACAATAAAAGAGGATTCAACAAGTGTGTCAGCTGTGTAGAGAATTAGCCATTAAGTCTCTGACCTTTAACAATAACCTCAACTATGTTGCTTCAAGACAAAATTCAGAGTTGTTCTTTCTCCCTGGAGGCTTGGTGTGCAATGACTGCAAACAGCAGCCTGCTTGTTAGCATAGTTTGTGGCTCTTAAAGGCTGCCCTAAGTGACCTTGGAGAAATTTCTTTGCAGAATACACTCATATCTGCTCTTATGCTCCCCCAGGTCTTAGGTTTCAAACAAGTTTATGGGTGCCTTTGGGAAGCTGTAGGGTCTATACTGGCCAAATCCTTGTGTCCACCTTCATCAATTTGCAGAACAAGGAACATGTGTTTGAGGCTCTCTGCTGGACTAGTACAAGTTCTATGCTCACCAGAAGATCCACATATACAAGAAGAGACACTTTAGCAAGATTAATGTGAATAATCTGAAAATATGGTAGCTGAAAAGTTGCTCATGCCAGATGGATGTGGATCGAATATATCTCTAATAATGAACCTGTAGACAAATTGTGGGCCCTGAATTCCTGAGAGCCCCAGATCCAGTCTCGCCTGTGTCCTTGTTTCATACCCAAATCCCACCTCACTCCACTCCAACAAATCCTGCTTTTCATCCAAGAAAAACAAACAGCATCATAGTTGTTTTTCTTTAACAGCCTCTTTACCTCTGGTACTATCCTTTATTCTTCCCACAGTGAACTGGGAGATTTCACTTGCAAAGATCTCTTTGGGTAGATATTGTCTGGCTGCTTTCCAATTTAGTGAACGTTGTGTTTTAGAGCAGAGATTAACAACTTTTTTCTATAAAGTAAGGCAAACAGCAGATGTTTTAGGCTCTGGGCCATATGGCCTCTGTTGTAACTATTCAGCTCTGAGAGGAGAAGCCATCCAATTCTGAAAGAATACAATATTATGTAAACAAATTAGTGTGTCTGTATCCAGTGCATTTCCTTATATAATCAGAGAATGATCTGGATTTAGCCTATGGGTTGCAGTTCGTCAACACTTGTTTTAGAGGATGTGAAATTTTCCATTAACTTATTAGTTTATTAATTAACAGGTATTTATCACTCATTCATTGTCAAGTACTGTGAATAACTATTCTAAATTTTTTTTATAAAGAGAACAAAGTATACCTACCAAGCAGATTAATAATGACAACAACTGAAAGAATTAGTTTTCATTCAAGAAATGATTAACCTACACTTAACTTGTTAAACTGAATGTCTTAAAGCAGAGACTACTGTCATAGCTGATCAAAGTAGCACAGGTCTCTCTTGATGGTCTATCTAAAATGGTAGCGCAGGATTAAAGACTGTGTATTAATATTAATACTAACATATACCTCACCTAAGCAGCATGTAGGTGTGGCTTAGGATGAAGATTTGGTGGGCATATTCTTCAGGTAAGTTTCTGAGAGTTTTCTAGGTTCTTGACATCGTACTGTCTCAGTCACATAACCCAGTGTATAGTTTACTGTTTCTTCAAAGGTAAGGTGTTTATGGGAGTAAAAAGGCAAGTAATACCTATTTATGGCTAAAGCAAAGAAAGTCTATCATGAACTTTACAGAGTAGAAAATACAGAAAACTTTATGGAGCAGAAAATATGAGTAGAAAATAGATATGAGTTCAGCAAATCTTGCTATAAAAACTTGACAAAGATATTATGAGAAAAGTTCCACATGTTAACATCTTTTATAGTGAAAGATAAAAATGATGAAATATTAGCAGCACAATTCCAATGATATGTGGAAAGATTATTATTTTGGATTTTTTAAATATTTTTATTATACCACCGTGATATATACAATTACAAATATGTTTATATTTGGGTTACGTCTTACAGTTTTCCAGCAACCATTCCTCCACCAGTGCCCATTTCCCACCACCAACATCCCCAATTCCCTCCCCCTCCCCTAGCCTGCCTCTATGGCTGGTTTATTGTCTCTTTCTCTTTCTCTTTCTCTTTCTCTTTCTCTTTCTCTCTCTCTTCCTTCTTTTTACTCATCATGGATTACAATACATACATTGAGAGGTCATCATGTGTATCTTACTGCCTGTATTTAATGCTCAGTTTTAGGTTTGTATTAGCACTTTAGACAATTATTAGCACTCTGTTCCCTTCTCTGTCTTACCTAACTTCTGACTCCCACACATTTGTGTAATTTTCACCTTTGATAAGACCTCCTGATCTATGTTTCGCCTGATCTTGGATATTGTATCATACTAGGTGTATATATTTATGTCATGCAAGTAAATGCAGTCATTCTATATCTGTCTTTTCCCTTCTGGCTAATTTCACTCAACATGATCCTCTCCATGTCCATCGATTTATAGGCAAATTTCATAATTTCATTTTTCCTAACAGCTGCATAGTATGTCATTGTGTAGATGTACCATGTTTCTTTATCCAGTCATCAGTTCTCGGACACTTTGGTTGTTTCCAGATTCTGGCTATTGTGACTAGTGCTGCTATGAAAATAAAGGTGCAGATGGTGTTTTTGCTGTGTGTTTTTGGCTTCCCAGGGTACATTCCCAAGAGTGGTATGGCTGGGTCAAATGGGAGCTCGATATCTAGTCTTTGGAGGAATGTCCATATTGTTTTCCAAAAAGGGTGCACCAGTTAACATTCCCACCAACAATTTGAGAGTCCCCTTTTCCCTGTATCCACGCCAGCACTTGTTGTTCTTGCTCTTTTGGATATGTGCCAGTGTCTGTGGTGTGAGATGATATGCTTTCTCTGCGTCTATCAATTCTTTTTTATCAAGACCAATTGAGTCTAATTTTGGAACATAAAGTTGGCTTAATAATTAAAATTTGGCATAATTTGAGCTGAGTGATAGTGTAGTAGTTAGGGCACTTGCCTCATACATGGCTGACCTAGGTTTGATCCCTGACACCCAGGCCTGGCAGGAATGATCCTTGAGCTCAGAGCCAGAGTAAGATGGAAATACCACCAGTGCACCCATTCCCAAAAATGTTGGTGCAATTTCCTGCATAAGCATTACAGAGAAGAAAAATCACATATCAATGTATACAGAAAATATTTGATAAAATACAAAATCCATCATGATTTAAACTTAGAAAACTAAGCATTTAAAACTAAGCATTTAAAGTGTCCCATTTGCATTTAAAGTAAGTACTTTAAAAGACTAAGCATTTAAGTAGCACTTAAATGAAATTTCCAGATATCTGGGCAAGGGAATAAAGCAGTGATATCGATTATTATGAAATTCACTTCAAGATTATATTAGAAGTTACCAGTAAAGTAACATAAGAAAAAAAGGAAAATTATTGAAAGGAAGCAATCTGCTACCATTGTGTATGAAAATAAATTAAAGTATGTAAAAACTATTAAATTAGCATCAAAGTTCAGTAACTTAATATCAGTGAATACAAGTTCAATAAAAAATTAGTTGTATTTTTGAATATAAGACTAAAAATAGCAGGACTGAAAAACTAAATGGAAAAAATGAAAGGAAGACCAAAACAACAGAATATCAAAAACATTAAATACTCAAATGGCTATGATAAAATAAATATGGAAACTCTGGCCATAGTATTTTTAAAACTTTACTGAGAGAAATGAGTGAAGATAAGCAACTAGAAATACTTTATTTGTGAATTCAAAGACTCATCATATATGATTTTTTTGGAGGTGGAAGAAAAAACTAAATATTTTTAAAAATAGGTACATATAAAGGTACATATTTCATGTATATTATATGAATAGATTTAATTCAATGTAATATTTGTACATACTAAGGGTTGGATGCTTGGAATTTAATAAAGCATGAGATACAATCTTTATTCTCAAGAGCTTGTAGAAGTTTGTATGTGTATGTGTGAATATATATATATATATATATATATATATATATATGTATGTACCAAAGGGTATGTTCTGTGGCCATTAAATAACTTAATATTAAATAGCAATGAGATTAATGAAGCAAAATAGAATGTGTAAATTGTCATCACAGTCTATTTTACCGGGAACTGAATCACCCAGAAGAAGATAATAAGATAGAGATATGTATTCTGGTCTTCAATGATTGAACTAGAATTTTCAAAATCAATGCAAGTATGTTTATGTGAACATGTGGGAATTTTACTGAGAGAAAGAGACATGGGAATCCTAAGCAGAATCATTTGCATTGTAATAATTTGCAGATAAGTCTCAGGATTCTGAAGATTTCTATTGCATACAGGGGATGATAAGGATTTTAAATATGAGACTGAGACTTTATAAGGCTTTGGAAGAGGCTATAAGGGTAGGCTAGGACACTTGTAAAAGGCTTTTGTTTCTGCTAAGCAACTTTTCATCCATCAGTATATTAAACACATTTTAGAGTAATTTTTGCTTGCTCCAGCTTGAAAAGTAGCTCAGGGATAGAAAAGTTGATTAATAGGAATGAAAGTTCTTTACAAGTCCTAGTTCTAGGAAATACTGATGTTATATTATAGGGGCTTAAATTGACTTTGATGGCTCATAAATAAAAGTTTGAGAACACCTTTGCGGGCAGTTTTCCAAGGAGGTGCTATACAAATAATGACAGGAAGATATGGAGAAAGTCAGAGGTCCTGGAGGATGACTGCGGCAAGAATCTGAGCCCTAAAGAGCCAGGAATATATTGCATGTCTCAAGTGAAAGGGAACTTTGATGAATCATTTCTCTTGTAATTCACTAGTTTTATGACTTGGTGTTTCCCTTTGTGGTGACTGCTCTGAATGTGGGGGGACTAAGCCATCTGGACTTAGCCTCCAGCACCCAGATGTGCCCTATCAATTCAACATGCTGTTTTGAGTGAAAGAGGGATATGTCATGACTTACCCATGACAACACTTCAGGTTATATATTTTATTCTGGTACACTCTGTTCCCCCCATCTTGGGTTTAAAGCTAGTGATACTAGCTTTAGGTGACAGTGAACCTGGTGCCTCACATCCTTTATAGGCTTAAAAACGTATCCCTTAGTCTGCTCTTCAACGCTCACTCCTTCCCATTCTCTCTATCTCTCCAGCAAGTGTTGTTCTCTAATGAAACAGATAAACTAGTTCTTCTTGGAACTGATTAAATAATTAGTGTTAATATAAAAATATATATGTAGAGATGCAAAAATGATTAAAGAATGAATAATACAAAAGCTAAAAATGTGATGACTGCTCATTAGTGCATTATCAGTGGGGCTATATCCATGGCTTACACTTAAGTGTCAAAAGCATAGTTGAAGAATTCATGATTAAATATATAAATGAGTGAATTTGAGCTTAAGCAGTGCTTTGAACACAATGAGTGTCTTTCCAGGGAAACAACAGAATTATTTTTCAGTCATGAAACTACAGACTTCCCAATCCTAAAGTGTATGAAGGAATTGCTTACAAACAGGTAGGTCTGAAAGTCATAGCAGGGACATCACTTGAGATGCTGCCTGTAAACACCCGTCTTCCTGTCTTTGGGAAATGACAACTTCTACTTGAAGATGGACATCAATTTAAAGAGATTTGCAGGATTGAATTTCAGATATTTCTTAATATTTCGGACTCCAACATTGACTTTTGGGATTTAAAGATAAAATAATGAAGACATTACGCAGTCTAAAACTCTGCTTTTGGGATAAAATGTGTACACTAAATCCCTAAGTGTTGGAGACAGTAGGGATGAGCATGCTGATTCTGGGTGAGGCCAGCTTGGCCCAGCACCCAGACCTGAGTAGGAGACAATATTTATAGATTCCAGCTTTTACCAGAGAAGCTTGAAACTCTCATGGGCTTCATCTGTGCATACACTCTGGCAAATTCAGGTAAATGATTGAGTTTCTTCCTCTTCTCCCTGCTCTCTGATACAGACATCAAGACGGTAAAACAATCATTTGAAATGAAAACTCTTAATGAATATCGAACACTTTCTGTTTTGCCACAAATTATTTTAACATTCCTTAGAGCCTCTATTCACCTTTCTTAGTTTAAAAATATTCACATTTTAATGCGAAAACAACTCTAAGAATTAAGGAACAGTTTGGTTTTAGAGCGTGGCTCTGAGAAATTAACTGCTTTGCAGCCAAGACTTCAGTGGTTGGGGAATTTAGGGTCAGTTTTAATGTACTTTGTCTTGTATCAGCATAGTGTTTGTTTTCCTGTTTCAAACATAAGTACAGTTGTACATAGACTTTTGCCTTATTGGTCTTTAGTATTAGTTTGCTCTGCTTTAGTAAGTCATTTATCGTCTCTTAGTTCCTATTTTATCCTGGAAACTTTTCTTGACTGTGTGAGCTTCAATTTCTTCATATGTAAAATGTGGACAACGATGGGACCAGAACTGTAATATAGCAGGTAGGACGCTTGCCTTGTACATGACCCACCAGAGTTTGATCCCCTGATACCCCATATTGTATCAGCACCAGGAGTGATCCCTAAGCTCAGAGCCAGGAGTAAGCCTTGAGTGCCACCTACTGTGCCCCCACCAAAAAATCAACAAAAAATGTGGACAATATTACTATCTTCTTGCTGAACTTTATTTGAGGATTATGTTAAAATAACGTGCCTTATAGTGCACCCACACATTTATTATGTCAAAAGCGCAGTGACTGCACACATAAAATGGTTGCTGAAGTTGGCTGCTAATTTTGTCCATTCTTTGCTTATAAGGATGCCTAATAACGAAATAGCTAAAAGGACAAAGAACGTCCGGCTCCGGGCACATCTCTTTGACTCCACCATTCTCCCTGCATTAACATATGCCTCAGAGACCTGGGCCCTACGAAAGCAGGATGAGAATGCTATTCGGGTCTCCCTGAGAGGAATCGAAAGAGGTATGCTTGGAATATCACGCCTCACTCAAGTGAGAAAAGGAATCCGGAGTTCTGACCTCCGTCGCTATTCCAGAAGCAGGGATGTTGTCTCGTTTGCCAAGGCATCGAAAATCAGATGGGCTGGACATGTAATGTGATATGGAGACAACCTCTCGACTAGAGCCCTTACCCACTGGATCCCACGGATGTCAAAAGATCACGTGGCCACCCACCTACAAGATGGTCAGACTTCCTTGTCAAGACCCTGAAGGAACGGTTTGAGGGTCTTCATATTCCTGAAGCAACCAGATGCCATTGGGCTACATTGGCACGTGATAGGGTCCAGTGGAAATGTTACTGGCGCCCGCTCGAGCAAATCAATGAATAACGGGATTCAAGTGATCGAGTGATCATTGTATTTATTGGTGGTGGTGGGAGGAGCGTAAGGTGTTTGGTCAATCAGGGCGAGGCTCAGGGTTTGCACCTGTCTCTGGACTGAGGGATTAGTCCTAATAGTGCTCTGGACCCATGTGACATGTCAGGGACTGATCACTGAAGGTCAGCATGAAAGGTAAACACCCAAACTGTTGTACTACCTTCTTTATGTATGTGTGTATGTGTGTGTGTATGCATGTATGTATTTCCATAGAGTCATACAAATGTATAAAGCTTTTAATTTTAAAGTTAGGACATTTACTGGTAAGACATTCAAAGTTTGTGAATGTATGTTAGATTTATATCCTAAAACGTGATCTATCCTAGAGAATGTAAAAAACAACAAAACAAATTCAACTTTAAATTAGTCATCAAAATAAGGCATTGGACCTCATTATTTTTTTTAAAATATTTTATTATACTACTGTGAGATACACAATTACAAAGATGTTCATGTTTAGTTTCATACAGTGTTCCAGCACCCATTCCTCCACCAGTGCCCATTTCCCACCACCAATGTCCCCATTCCTTCCCCCTCCCTAGCCTGCCTCTATGGCAGGTTCTTTATCTCTTCTCTCTCTCTCTCTCTCTCTCTCTCTTTTCTTACACATTGTGGATTGCAATATACACATTTAGAGGTTATCTGGTGTATCTTTTGCCTATATTCAATGCTTAGTTCTAGGCCGGTATTTTCATTTTCGACGATTATTAGCACACTGTTTCCTTCTCTATCTTACCTAACCTCTGACTCCCACACACTTGTGGTAGATTCCACTTTTGACAAGACCTCCTGATTCATGTTTTGCCTGACCTTGGATATTGGTATTATAATATATATGATATATATGATATATATGATATATATGTCATATATATCATATATATCATATATATATCATGGCATGGAGAGGCTCATGTTGAGTGAAATTAGTCAGAAGGAAAAGACAGATATAGAAGAACCTCATTATTTTTATTTATTTATTTATTTTTGCTTTTTTTTTTTTGGTCATACCCGGCAATGCTCAGGGGTTTCTCCTGGCTCTGCACTCAGGAATCACTCCTGGCAGTGCTCTGGGGACCATATGGGATGCCGGGGATCGAACCCCGGTCAGCATGGGCCGACCTGGGCTGGCCGTGTGCAAGGCAAACGCCCTACCCGTTGGACTATCGCTTCGGCCCAACCTCATTATTTTTAATGACCGTTATTGTTATTCCAATTATAGCTATGACTTTAGGTAAAAGTTGGTATATTACCAACCTAATATTTTCTAATAAAAAAGGAAAAATAAATTTTATTTATTTTTTTTTTATGATTGAGACCAATTTTTATTTTTCTTTGTCTAATATTTAATTTAGTATAATTCTTTTTTTTAAGTATTTTATTATACCACCGTGAGATATACAAATAAAAAGATATACAATTAAAAAGTTCATGTTTGGGTTTTGGTCATACAGTGTTTCAGCACCCGTCCCTCCACCAGTGCCCATCTCCCACCACCAACATCCCCGGTTCCCTCCCCCCTTCCCCAGCCCTGCTCCATGGCAGGTTCTTTATTTCTTTCCCTTTCTCTCTCTTTCTCTTTTCCTTCCCTTCCAGACTATGGATTACAGAACATACATTAAAAGGTTGTCATGTGTATCCTTTTGCCTCTATTTAATGCTCAGTTCTAGGTTGGCATTAGTACCCTCGACTATTATTAGCACCCTGTTCCATTTTCTGTCTTACCTAAACTCTGACTCCCACACGTTTGTGATAATCTCCACCTTTGACAAGACCTCCTGATATATGTTTCACTTGACCTTGGATATTGGTATCATAATATGTACATATATATTTATGCCATGCAAATATATGCAGTCATTCTGTATCTGTCTCTCTCCTTCTGGCTAATTTCGCTCAACATAATCTTCTCCATGTCCATCCATTTATAGGCAAATTTTATAACTTCATAGGAAAAATAAATTTTAAACCCTACATATTTTAGTTACCTTTCTTATCATTCTCTACTGCACTCTAGCAGTAGAAGGAGGTCAGTCTCCCAAGCTTCCACTTCCAAGCCTATATTCTTGCTCAAAGCATACACCAAAAATACTCGCCATCTCTCCTTCAGAGCCATATCATGCGTGAAACACCACGTACTGCTATTACTGATTATGCTAAGCAATGTCTAGCGAATTCTTTGCCACATGCATCCAGGTGATGACCATACCCAGCACCTGCAGGTGGGCAAAATTCTGCCTGTAAGGTTGTTAACTATAGGAGAGAAAGGACCAGGAGGGTTCTCAATTGCTTCAGTCGTTGCTGCTTTTTACCAAGAGGCAAAAGAGCAACAAAAAAGCACCTTTTGAACGTGCCTAGTACCTACCCCTCAATAAGACTATTTCCCGAGTCCTTAAAAGTATCTTATCTACCAGAAGTTCCTGACCTCTGAGGTGCTAGCGGGAGTCTCGTGGACTCTTCGGGCCAATGGGGCTTATTGTGGGGCCTCAAGCCCCGCCCCTGGGTGAGGTGCAGCCAATCCACGTCCTTCATAGCCTCACTCTAGTGTCTTCATCCTGCAGAGGCTCCTGGGGCTCGCATCTGCAGAGCCTGGAGCCAGGCCACTGGCATTACGAGGACAACGCAGCATGTGCCATCTGCGTGGAGCAAGGAATGGGCCTAAGGAAGGAGCCCAGGCGCAGAAAATGCCCTCTTGGCTCCGTGGGGAGGCGAAGGCAGGGCGGTGCTGCAGGCAGAGCACCTTTTCTCAGCACAAAACTCCCTCATCCAGGCAACGCAGTTCACGATGTTCCACGTGGTTTCCGCTCCGCTTGTTGTCTCCACGGCTCCACGGCAAGTGGCTTAGGAGGTGAGGTTCCCCCTGTACCCCCAACCACCGCACTACAGAGGGCGAGAGGGTCTTGACGCTTTTGAGTGTGCAACACGCCGGCACCAGATCCCGGTTTATGATTGTTGTTCTTTTAGGTTAGGGCAGTTTACTAAATTATTACTATTATTTTAAAGAATGGCAGTGCTGCCACCTGTCCTTACATTCGGGTGTGTTGGGTGATTTTATAGCAAGACTGACATTTTGCTGGAAACTACTGTTCAAGAAGATTCATTTGCAAAATGTTCTAAGATACCCACCAGGCGTCCTCAGCTTTTCCCAATTTAGGGCAGCTGGGCTCGTTTGCCCTTTATCCAATCATTACCTCCAGACAGCCAGCAGTAAACGTCCGGAAATGCTAGTGGCCTCCCATCAAGGCAGATATCACCAGTCCTCTAGCAGGAATTTGGCAAATTATCCATGAAAATTGAGTCAACATTCACTTTATTATTTGAAAAAAAAGTCACAAATATGGAGAGTAATACAATGAATGCCTCCAAGGTAACTTGAATAATGGCCTCAAAATGGCCTTTTTCTCTTGTTTAAACTCTTATCTGCTCCCGGTCTCCTCACTCAGGTCCCTTCCTTCCATATCCTAACATTAGAATAATTTGTAAGTATAGTGAGATGGATTTAGAGATGACTACAAGAGTATGCTACCTGCACGGCAGAGCCTGGCAAGCTACCCGTGTTGTATTTGATATGCCAAATCACTATCACTATCACTATCTTCCGTTCATCATCGATTGGCTCGAGCGGGCACCAGTAACATCTCCATATGTCCTGTCTCATGCTAGTAGAGCCCAAAGGGCACCTGCATGCTCCAGGAATATAAAGAGCCTCAAACCATTCCATCAGGTCATGGAAATAAGGTCTAAAATTGTTACTGGTATTTGGCATATCAAATACAACACGGGTAGCTTGCCAGGCTCTGCCGTGCAGGTAGCATACTCTTGTAGTATCTGCAGATATGCCAAATACCAGTAACAATTTTAGACCTTATTTTAGACCTTATTTCCATGACCTGATGGAATGGTTTGAGGCTCTTTATATTCCTGGAGCATGCAGGTGCCCTTGGGCTCTACTAGCATGAGACAGGACATATGGAGATGTTACTGGTGCCCGTCCGAGCTCAATCGATGATGAACGGGAAAAAGTGATAGTGAGAATGTCAGAAATACTGAAGTGAAATATTTAACAAATCCATCTTGAGAACATGAGTCATTCTAAGTATCACGTACTTAGAATGAGATTTAAAAAATAAGGGGTGTTGGGGCGGGGCGATAGCCCAGTGGGTAGGGCATTTGCCTTGCGCGGCTGGCCTGTGCCGGCCTGGGTTCGATCACTGGCATCCCATATGGTCCCCTGAACACCGCCAGGAGTAATTCCTGAGTGCAGAGCCAGGAGAAACCCCTGAGTATTGCCGGGTGTGACCCAAAAAAGCAAAAAATAAATAAAATAAAAAAGGGGTGTTGAGCCCAAGTGCCTTAACGAGGGAAAATTGTGAAGAAACATAAGACTTACGCTCTGAATGCGTACTCTGATTTCTTCTCATGTATATATGTACGTATATATGTATATATGTATATATCTGAATTGCCCAAGAGTGTGCTTAAATGTCTTATAAGTGCAACTGTCCAGCTGTAGTTTTTACCTTGAGCAATGGTAATAGAATCTTGAGATGCTGAACTAAAATAATTGGATTGGAAAATGAATGAATGCAAATTATTTAATATTAGTTTAATATTGTTTAACACTGCGTTTTAGTTAGAAGTTTGATTTTATTTATGTGATGAGTGACATCGTAGGAACTACATTCTTATATTAATTTCTTTTAATTGAAGTAATGAGAATATGCAAGGTATTAAGCATTATAAATCAGTTTCACCTTTCCCTATGAAATTGCCCTTTTTGCGCAACCTCTTTTCCTTTTATATTCTAGTAACCAGTTGCTGGTTTTCATACTTTAGGAAAATTTGCTCCATTAGTTTTCTTTAATTTCCACTAATGAGTAAAATCATAGGACGTTTGTCTGCCAGGCTATTTTACTAAGCATCCTACCCTTAAGTTCAATCATCTTGTTTTAAGTGGCAGTATTTTGTCAATATGTTTTATAGAAGCTGTTAATATTCAACTGTGTGGATCTATCTAAATCATATCACATGTTAATGCAATGAATTATTGATGATCACCTAGATTATTTCAACTCTTGGTTATTGTGACTTGAGATGAGTAAGAGGCATGAATGTACCTTTTTGTCTGTTCTTAGGCCACTCCTGGTGGTGCTCAGGGATCATTCCTGGTGGGCTTGGGGGACCATATGTGATGCCGGGATTGAACCCAGGAAGGCTGCATGCAAGGCGAGCACCCTACCCTTGGTACTAAACATTCTGACCTAACAAATGTATCTTTGAATTAGTGATTTTGCCTTCTTTATTAGTGATTATTCTTTTTTTATTAGTGATTTTGTGTTTCCCCTTTTATAGTATTTAGATAAATACTGAAAGGGGAATAATCGGATTGTGCAGCATTTCTAGGGTTTGTGTTTTGAGACCTCTTCATGCTGTTTTCCACAGTAGCTGCACCCATATACGTTCTCAAAAGCGGTGCATAGAGTTCACATCATTTTCAGTTTTTGATACTTCCTGACTTGTTGGATAATAGCTGTTCTCACAAGTGTGAGGAGTTCCTTATTTGCATTTCCTTAAAATAAAAGATGATTAGCATCTTTTCAGGGGCTTGTTTGCTATTGCTTATATCTTGGAGAATTGTCTATCCAGAGCATCTATTTTTAAAATTGGATTTTGATTGTTGTTGAATTGCATGAATTTATATTAGCCCATCATCATATGTAGGCCATATGAATATTTTCCATTCAATGGGACTTTTTTTGTTTTTAATAATTTCTTGCCATAAATAACATACTGCCTATAAAGAATTTTAGAGATCCTTGGTGTTGATCAGTGGAATATCTGCTATTAGCCTCCTGATTCAGTCCCAATCATCCAACAGACAATTTGGTATGGTTTATTTTCCAAAATGTCACACAATAATGTTGTTCCTTTGCTTTAAATCATTTAATAACATTTTATTTCCAAATAGAGCATCTCAAGACCCCACATTGGCTCTTGTTTTCCTTCCTCTCAAATTACTCCATTCCTCTCTCTACTCTGACCACATAGACTTTCTCTTAGTTCTCCTTGCCACAGTATATTTGCATATGTCTTTCCTTTATCAGAATGCTCTTTTATCCCTTCATCAACTTGTGACTGCTGGTTCATCCTTCAGAACGGTTGTTTAAACCTTTAAATGCTTCCTTAGTATTTTTCGATCTATATTGTATGTAAAATTGTATCATTTGACTTTATCACATTGCATGCCATTGTTTGGTAACAATTTTTATATTCAAAGTTTTATTATAAACCCAATTGATACATTGCATTTTTTGGAGCATAACTTTTTTCTTTAAGTATAAAATATTGCAATATATATTTTTAATTAATATTTTGTTATACCACCATGAGATATACAATTACAACGTTGTTCATGTTTAGAGGTTTTGGTCACATAGTGTTCCAGCACCCGCCCTCCACCAGTGCCCATTTCCCAACACCAATGTCCCCAATTCCTCCCCCTCCCATAGCCTGCCTCTATGGCAGGTTCTTCATCTCTTTTCTCTCTTTCTCCCTCCCTCTCTTCCTTCTCTTATATATTGTGGATTGCAATATGTAACACTTAGAGACCATCATGTGCATTTTTTTGCCTGTATTTAATGCTCAGTTCTAGGTTGGTATTAACCTTTTCAACATTTATTCGCACATGTTCCCTTCTCTGTCTTACCTAACCTCTGACTCCCACGCGTTTGTGGTAATTTCCACCTTTGGTAATCATTGAAAGCAGACTTAGACATGGCTGCAGAATAGGCCTCAGTTTGCTCTGCAGCTATGACTCAGCCTGTGCTTTTCTATTTCAGAGGATCTCAGGAACTTCCTCAAAAGAGTTGTTTCTTTAGTGTGCACCACTGCTACAGTGGATGCCTTTGAAACCTAAGATTCAATTTAGAAAGTCTTGCACTTGGGGGTGAGAGGGGGGACAAGGACTTCTCTGAGTCTTGATTCTCTCCTTTCTCAGTTCTAATATTTACTCCTGAAGAATAAGTTAATAGCATAAGCTGGTCTCTTTTTATCTTTATAAAATAACTAAATGTTGGGACAATTTAATATGTTTCTTTACTCCTTGGGTCAGGAAGAAGGGCAAACTCAGAGCCATAGCTGCCCAGGGTGTGGAAGAAAGAAAGCAAAACGCAGTACAGTGTTGGGCCTATGTTGGAAAACTGTACTAATTACAGAGGTGAAGACAGAGGGCAGGGAAGGAATTCAGGTTGCACCTCAAAGGAATCTCTATTTCACAATCCTGTGGGAGTAGAGTCCCTTTACCTGAGCCCTGCTGCTTTGCCATGGCATTTGGGACTCCTACAACGATAAGCATTGTATTAATACAAGGTAACAGCTGCTCCAATTCTCAGAGCCTTGCAGTGGTTGATGAGCACAGATGATTGGAAGAAAGAGATAGTAGAAGATAGTTCCAAAGTAAATCAACAATTGTCATGTACAGGAGTATACTATAGGGTAACCTTAAATCTTATTTATTCATTTATTATTATTATTATTATTATTATTATTATTTGCTTTTAGGATCACACCCAGCGATGCTCAGGGTTACTCCTGGCTCTGTGCTCAGGAATTACTCCTGGTACTGCATGGGGGACCATATGGGATACCGGGATCAAACCCAGGTCGGCTACATGCAAGGCAAACGCCCTACCCACTGGACTACCCTTCTGGCCCCTATTCACTTATTTTAAATGGAGATAAAAAATGTGAATGTTGTACAGTTCTTACTTCCAGGGACTTTGATTTCTAGGGGAAGATTAAAAAGCAAAACAGAAATTATATCAGGTCAATAGGGAAGAACCAAGTTCTTGAGATTATTCAAGAGATATTGCTTAGTATGGGCAGATGATGCTTTATGAGGAAGGGACACTTTGGGGTTTTATAAGGTGTAGGATTTGAACATAAGGGACTGTTTTTAAAGCTCGAGAGATCTGGTGTTGGGCAAGAAACTAGACGTATCAACTTGCTTCTCTCCCCTGCAGTCATTTCCAGATTAGTGATAGCAACTCGAGTTAGTTTCTCATTCTACTCTCAAATTCTAATGCACTTGTTATTGGGTAGATGTTAGTGTCGTGAGTCTTTTGTGGTATAGTAAAGATAATTAGAGTTGTCAGTTATGTTTATTTCTTCCTCTCATATGTTTGCTGAAGCAAGGAAGTTGGGGTATTTTCTCTAAGGATTCTTTAATTTCCTCTTGCAGTCAAAAGAGATACTAGACTTTATTCTTTATTCTTGTCACTGTTCAATCATTTTCTTAATGTACAGTTATTTGAAAAAAAACATAGAATATAGTTTAGTGCTTTTTGGTTAATGTTATTTGTAACATAATGTTTAAGGAGCAACCCCTCGGTCCCTAGTTTTAGGTTTGAGTTGGGTGCCAAAAGATTTGGGGCTGTAGGGCTTAGAGTTTAACAACCTGAAAAGCAAAAACTAAGGGCCCCAGTGACTCAGTCTGATTTCTTCATAGGGTACAGTTTGCAGTACTTTATTGGCAATGTAGACCTCTTTAAACATGTCACAATCTCTATGAACTTAAGTACTCTATGTATTTTAAAAAGGGGAAGTGCAATCGGATCTGTAGATAATAGAGGAAGGATTAGAAATAGGAAATGAGGGGCCAGAGCGATAGTCCAGTGGGTAGGGCATTTGCCTTGCACGTGGCTGGCCCATGCCAGCCCGAGTTCAATCCCCGGCATCCCATATGGTCCCCTGAGCACCGCCTGGAGTAATTACTGAGTGCAGAGCCAGGAGAAACCCCTGAGCATCGCCGGGTGTGACCCAAAAAAAAGCAAAAAAAAAAAATAGGAAATGATATGCAAGGTGAATAAGAGCTTGCCAGTAGGGGAGCTGCAGGTAGGGTTATGGGCCTATGGGCCTGTGAGACAAAGTAGTGGCAGTGCCTTTCCAAGGCAATGGAGGGGAACCAACTGGGCCCTTTGCTCATAATAATGAATTAACACCTAATCTTTATCAGGGTCTTTCACTGAGCTTTTATGGTTGAGTAGACATTATAGCTCCTTTCTGAAGGCTGATGCCTCTACTTTTGTGTTGGTTTGGTGTGACTAACATGTAGAAATATTAGAAGTATGGTCTCTGGGGAGTCTTGACTTAAAGGACTGCTTGGAAGCAACCGCTGCTGATTTCTCTGTGGCATTTTATGCCCTTTCTTATTTGTGTTCAAATGTCTAGTATGTGAATGTAATGCCTGAAAATCACTAAAGAACTGTACCATGAGATTAATATCATACTTTCATATCATACAATTAATATCATACTTTCCCTTGCCTTGATCGTCCTTATCATGGACACACTTTCAAGCATAAAATTCAAATTTATCAGCCTTCTCAGCTGTCAGCGTTATTTCTTTTGCCTCCCCCCTGCACTGTTTGCTGGGTTTGATCATGTTTAGGTGAATGAAGATAAACTTGCAATATCTCAGAATATGACAGAGAGGGTAGGGGATTGATATAACTGTTTTTTGATATAGCTTTTCAGTGAATTGAGTTAATGTCACTATGAGCACACAGAATGTTTAAGCTTGTTCTTCAACATCTGGTTTCTTCAATGCAGCTTACCATGCAGAAAAGGTATTAGGAGTTTAATGCCCTTTCTCTTTACAGTAGGAGTCCTCCTGGTGTTACATTTTATACCTGTCTAGAATTGCAGAGAAGAGACGTTAGGACTTGAAAAGTTGCACATGCTGACATGTTAAGGGTTATGTTATCGCTTTGTGGAAAGTCTTGTGCTGCTCAAAAAGTTTGAAAAGTCATGTTTTCACCACCTTAGGGGGACCAAGTCAAATATTTGGTAAATTTCTGCCTCAGTCTGTTTGGAGGCTTTTTATGGAAAAAAGATCCATTCCTTATAATTTCATCACTGTTGAACCTAGGTGAAGAGTTCTCTAAAAGAAATATCCACACACAGAAAAACACACATACTATGTATGGGCAATAGAAGTGGTGGTGGGGTGGGGGTATTCTCAGATGGAGTTACAGAAATATTGTCAAAATTTTTGACAATTGCTGAATTTTTGACAATTGCTATGCTAAAACACTCCAAAGATAAATAATTATGTATATTCCTAAAAGCTATAGATAAAACTTCATCTGCATTGATTCTCATCTAGTCACTAAGAGTTTGCATTTCATTTTGACTGGGTTGAATTCAGATTACGATGGTTTGTACTGAATGTGTGCTTGTAGCCTCACTTTTGTGATGAGTTTTGTCCCCTTGCAACAAAACCCAAACCAAGAAGACTCAGAAACTCTAGGTCAAAGTTTAATAACTCAGACTAGATACATGAATAATACTGAATCCATATCCAGATTTTGCCAAGGAGAGTTAGTGTTTTTATGTGGCTGCCAAACAAATCAAGCTCATGATTTAGGGTTTGTTGAGGTATCCTTCCACCTTTTAAATTAGTCTTATCCTATTGGCTTGACCGGCAGTTACCACACAAATGGCACTTGGGTCTAATTATTTCCTTTAGGAAATTTATTTACTTCTCACAGAACAAAATGGAAAATGGAAAATACACCAGATGCTTGAGGGCATCTATGAAGCAGATAATCATAGCAATGAAAATTAATCCCTCTTTAGCAACCTTGGACGCTAAAGGAAATGGCCCAGAACAATGCCTCTGAAGGCTGCCAGACCGAAAAGAATGAGTCTTGTCCATTGTGCAAAGTACATCCTCCCTGTCTGGATGTCTGCTTTATTAGGAATCATATATTTTTTCTTACGTGAACTTGTGACCCAGTACCTGACTTTTAAACCAGTTTTCTCTCCTAAACCTTTTGCTAGGCCAAACTGTGATTTGATGCGCCTTTGACGGTAGACTCTGTTATCTATCATAGCTGTGTGCATTTGCTCTAAAGCAGCACAAGACCATTTTTCTGGAACCCTTATGGTTAATGGCATGGAGTAGTGAGAAATAGAAAGAAAATCTAAATCCCAGGTTCCTCCAGAAGGGCTGTTTCACATCTCTTTTTGTTTTCTAGCTCATATAGGATAAATGCTTCAGTGTCCAGTTAGGCAAGCATAGTGATCTATCTGTGTTAGCGTGATCCTAGCTGGTAATAGATTCTGGCATACTCCGTGCATTCACTAGAGGGGTTCCTCTTACTTTAGGAAACTCATGCAATTCCTAAAATTCAAGAAGTGAAGACCTTGATTTAATTTTCTGGGTTTTTTTTTTTTTTTTTGAGCTCTCTTTTAGGTTAGTCTCTGTGGGCACACCTGGCCCAAATTTTCAGTAATTCTTTTACTGGACAACAGAAATCTAAAGATGTCATGTGGTGTAAGGATGTCACCTGGAATGAGCTTTGCTAGCTGCTCTCATGTCTGGATTTTCAATTTCTGAAAGACTGTGACTAAGCTGCCACCATCCTATTTGCAACTATCTACCAGCACAATGTTTGTTTTCTTTGACACACATTGCAGTGCATGGTGATGTTTGTGCTGGTTCACTGTTTTCCCTAATAAGGAGGAAAGCATCAGGTCTCTGTTTTGTTGTTTTACATCTAGTACTTAGTACACAGTAGGCTGTAGATAAACATATGTTGATGACGACTCACTGAGGCTCCTGTTAACCCTTCAGAGTCATCACAGTATTTTCTCAAGGAAGATTTAAAAAAGTGTTTTTCTTTTTTTTTTTTTTTTTGGCACATTAGAAAAATAGAGAGAAGTTTTCATAAATGGGAAGAGCAAGGTACTTCCAGCAAGACTTTCATTGTTGTCCAAGACAAATATTAGTTGACTAAGCTAACACCTTTGTGCCCAGACATGCTTGCCCCTATCAGTCACCTTGCCAACATTTCCAATTCTGCCTGGCTGGGAAGTGTGTGCCAGAGCCCCAGTATGGTTAACTAGTAGAGTTGACTGGAGATTTGTTGGCATATATTTATTCCCTGGCATTCTCTCAGCAAGAATTATTCATCCCCATGAGACTTGTTTATAAGCTTGATTGATTTTGATAATTCTTGATGCCTTCGGCAGGGGCGGCCTTTTGCACAGCTCAGGGAAGGCCAGCTTATTTCCACATCCTGCTATATCTGAGTTGCTCAGTTCAGTTCCTTTCAATTCTATTCAACAGTACACTTTTTTTTTACTTTTTTGGGTCACACCCAGCTATGCTCAGGCTTACTCCTGGCTCTGCACTCAGGAATCACTCCTGGCACTGTGTGGGGGACCATATGGGATGCTGGGGATCGAACCCGGGTTGACTGCATGTAAGGCAAATGCCCTACCCACTGGACTATCACTCTGGCCCCGACAATCTACTTTTTTTAATTGAACTTTTTGTTGTTTCATTAAGTGATGGTTGATAAAACTGTTCAACTATGCTAGTTTTGGAAATTCTCCTAAGTGGTCTGGTAGTAGTGAGCATGGCTGGGTATAATGAAAACTCTTAATATTGCTGCATAATTCTCCAGAATCTCTGAAGGATAGAGCTTATAGGAGGAATATTCAGCTTATTTGTTCACCATTAGATTCAAGAATTATCAGCTTGGGATATTGCTAGTTAGGGTAATGGCTGGCATATACCCAATATGGGCTCATGCCCAGTGCCACATAGTCCCCTGAGTATGTTTAGGTACAGTACTGTCTTCCCATTGTTCATCAGTTTGCTCGAGTGGGCACCAGTAACATCTCCATAAGTCCTGTCACAAGCAAGTGTAACCCAAGGGCATCTGCTTGCTCCAGGGACAGGAAGAGCCCCAGACCATTCTTCAGGTCATGGAACTGGGGTCCATAATTGTTACTAGTTTTTGGCATAACAAGTAATTAATACACAGGTACTTGCCAGGCTCTGCCACCACATGCTCCTCCTGTTAGGAAAAGCAATGTGTAAGAAATAAACATGGAGGATCATTGGGTTGAGAAGGTAACAATCACACCATTGCAAAAGAAATGTTATTCTCAGTTTTCTGGGCAGGTTGAATTTATTATTTCCTCTGCTTTCTTCACTTTCCCTCTTCACAAACATGATAAGAGGTGGGGCCGGAGCGATAGTTCAGCGGGTAGGGCGTTTGCCCTGAACGTGGCGGCCCATGCCTACCCAGGTTCGATCCTCGGCATCCCACATGGTCCCCCGAGCACCACCAAGAGTAATTCCTGAGTGCAGAGCCAGGAGTAACCCCTGAGCATTGCCGGCTGTGACCCAAAAAGAAAAATAAATAAATAAATAAATAAAGTGCATTTGGTATGAATATCATTGCTAGATTTCCCCACATTTGGAACAACTAGGTTTATTTTCATGATTCACACAATGCTTTAATGACCTCATGCCAAAGAATGTATTTCCTATTTTAAAAGTATGAAACTCTTCCTCCTCTCTCACAGATAAGTTTCAGGCTATGAAACTCAACCCTTCGACCAATGCATAATATTAATTTATAAATGGGGTAAAAGGAAAAAAAGGAGTAAATATATCCTGATATTCAAATCTTGAATATTTGCAAGATTCCTCATGAATAATAAGTGAAATTCTCTTTTTTTTTCTTTTTGTCACACTGGCAATGCTCAGTACGGAAGCCCCAAACGCCAGTGGCTGTGACCTTGGAGACTCCTAGCATCACCAAGATAGCTGGGTATTCCCAGCACTTTCAACTGAGCCGCATCACTTCCTCTGGCACTGTGCTGAACTGGTCTGACTGTCTGAGAATCCTGGTGGGCCCCCACACCTCCCGAACACCTCTTGGGAGCCCTATGCCTTTCAAAAAGAGTAATCAGACTATCACCCAAGTGGAGGTCTCTTTAAGAAAACTGTTTTAGTGACTCACTGTGAGATAGGCCATTATAAAGTTTTCATGATTGGATTTCAGTCATGCAGTGCTCCAACACTCATCCCTCCACCAGTGTACATTTCCCAGCACCAGTATCCCAGTTTCTCTCCCACCAACCCCCAGCACCACCCCCATAACCTGCCTCTATAGCAGGCACTTTTCTTCTCTCTTACTATATCTCTCTTACTACATCTCTCTCTTTCCACATTGTGGTTTGCAATACTGATACTGAAGGGTTATCATTTATATCCCTTTTCCTACTTTCAACACTAAGTTCTAGTCCAGCTTGACGATTTCTATTATTGTCATAATGGTCCCTTTTTTATCTGCCTACCCTCTACCCCATACACATTTGTGGTAGATTCCAGCCATTGACAAGTCCTTCTGGCCTCTGTGTTCCCTGGCCTTGGGTATTAGTCTCATACTTTTTTTTTAATATACCACAGATGAATGCAGTTACTCTATATCTGTCCTTCTCCTAACTCATTTAATTCAGCATGATACTCTCCATGTCCATCCATTTATAGTCATGACTTCATTTTCCCCATATACAGGCATATTATTCCACTGTGTGTCAATGTACTATCATTTCTTTTTTATAGTCACCTGTTCTCAGACACTCAGGTTGTTTCCTGATTCTGACTATTATGAATAGTGCTGCAATGAACATAGAAATGCAGATGGTGTTTCTGCTGTGTGTTTTGGGGGTCCCAGGATATATTCCTAGAAGTGATATTGCTGGATCAAATGGGAATTCAGCTTCTAGTTCTTGGAGGAATGTTCATATTGTTTTTTCAAAAAGGGTATACAAGTCAGCATTTCCACCAGCAATAAATGATTCCCTCCCCCATCTGTGCCGACACTGGTTGTTTTTGTTCTTTTTGATGAGTGTCAGTCTCTGTGGTATGAGATGCTATCTTTCTGTTTTGATTTGTATCTCTCTGATGATTAGTGATAAAGAGCATTTTCTCATGTGCTTTTTGGTAATTTGAATTTATTCTTAGAGGAAATTTCTTTTAATTTCTTCTCCCTATGTTTATTGGCTTTTTGGGGGTCACACCTGATAATGTTTAGAGGTTACTCCTGGCTCTGTACTCAGGAAATTACTCCTGGCAGTGCTTGGGGTACTATATGGGATGCTTGGGATCAAACCCAGGTTGGCTGCAAGCAAGGCATGGGGGTGGATGTATTTTCTGTGTAAAGATCTACCAGTGCCTTCTATATCTTTGATATTAACCCTTTATCAGATGAGTAATAGGTGAATTATTTTCCCATTCCATGGACTGTCTTTGTATATTGGTCACTGCTTCTTTAGAGGTGCAAAGGCTTCTTAAGTGTAGTCCCACTGTTAATCTTTCCTTCTACTTGTTTGGTTTGTGGTACTTTATTTTTTACTATTACATAATGTTTAATATAGTTATTTTTTTTTAATTTTTATTTTTTTCATTTTTAAATATTTTTTGACAATTACAAAAATGTTCATGTTTGGGTTTCCGCCATACAGTGTTCCAGCACCCATCCCTCCACCAGTGCCCATTTCACACCATCAGTGTCCCCGATTCCCTCCCCCTCCCCTAGCTTGCCTCCGTGGCAGGTTCTCCATCTCTTTTCTCTCTTTCTCTTTCTCTCTCTTTCTCTCTCCCCTCTCTTACATATTGTGGATTGTAATACATATACTTAGAGGTTATCATGTGTATCATTTTGCCTGTATTTAATTCTAAGTTCTATGTGGTAATAGAATTTCGACAATTTATGGCACACTGTTCCCTTCTCTGTATTACCTAACCTCTGCTCCCTCACGTTTGTGGTAATTTCCACCTTTTACAAGATCTCCTGATCCACTTTTTGCCTGACCTTGGATATTGGTATCATAGTATGTACATATGTATATTTATGTCATGTATAAATGCAGTCATTCTATATCTGTCTCTCCTGGCTAATTTCACTCAACACGATCCTCTTCATGTCCATCCATTTAAAGGCAAATTTTATAACTTCATTTTTCCTAACAGCTGCATAGTATTCCATTGTGTAGATGTACCAAAGTTTCTTTATCCAGTCATCAATTTTCGGGCACTCTGGTTGTTTCCAGGTTCTGGCTATTGTGAATAATGCTGCTATGAATATAAAAGTAGGGATGGTATTTCCATTGCGTGTTTTTGGCTTCCCAGGGTATATCTCCAGGAGTGGTATGGCTGGGTCAATTGGGAGTTCAATTTCTAGTCTTTGGAGGAATGTCCATATAGTTTTCCAAAAAGGCTGTACCAGTCGACATTCCCACCAACAATGGATGAGAGTCCTCTTTTCCCGCATCCACACCAGCACTTGTTGTTCCTGCTCTTTTGGATATGCGCCAGTGTCTGTGGTGTAAAATGATATCTCATTGTTGTGTTGATTCGCATCTCTCTGATGACTAATGATGATGAACATTTTTTTCATATTATTTTGGCTTTTCGAACTTCTTCCTTGTTTCTTATCATTTCTTCTCCCCATTTTTGATGTGGTTGGCTGTTTTCTACTTGTAAAGTTCTACCAGTGCCTGATATATCCCAGACATTAACCACTTATCAGAAGGGTATTGGGTGAATATTTTTTCCCATTCTGTGGACTCTAATTTAGGGGGTGACTACAACAGTATGCCACCAGCACGGCAAGCCTGGCAAGCTGTCGTATAGTATTTGATATGCCAAATACCAGTAACATTTATATTAGGTCATTCCCGTGACCTAATATAATGGTTTGAGGCTCTTTATGTTCCTGGAGCAAGCGGATGCCTTTGGGTTCCCCTAGCATGAGACAGGACATATGGAGATATTACTGGTGCCCGCTCTAGCAAATAGATGATTAACGGGAAGATAGTGATAGTGATAGTGAGTCTCTGGACTATATTTGTATCTTGGTCATTGTTTCTTTTTAAGGTGAGAAGCTTTTTAGCTTCATGTAGTCCCATATGTTTATCTTTTTTTTTTTTAGTTGTTTTGTTAGTGGTGTTTCTTCTTTGATTTTGTTAGTGGTGTTTCTTCTTTGAAGATGTCCTTAGCTTCAATGTCATGGAGGGTTTTCCTATATTTGATGTACTTTATGGGTTCAGGTCTGATATTGAGATCTTTAATCCATGTTGATCTAATTCTTTGTGCATGGTGTTAGACAGAGCTCCAAATTCATTTTTTTACGTGTAACTGCTCAGTTTTCCCAGCACCACTTGTTGAAGATGTTTTCCTTTCTCCATTTTGTACTTTTTGCTCCTATATCGAAGACTTATTGTTTATGTATTTGAGGCTGATTGTCAGGATACTCAACTCTATTCCATAGATACACAGGTCTATTTTTATTCCAATACTATACTGTTTCAATTACCACTGTTTTGTAGTAGAGTTTGAAGTTGGGAAAGGTGATGCCTCCCATCTTATTTTTTCCCAAGGATTGCTTTTAGCTACCCGTGGGGGTTTATTATTCCATACAAATTTCAGAAGTGTTTGGTCAATTTCTTTGAAGAATGTCACAGGTATCCTTATAGGGATGGCATTGAATCTGTTTGAAGCTCTAGGGAGTATTACCATTTTGACAATGTTGATTCTCCCATTCCATGAGCAGGGAATGTGTTTCTACTTCCTTGTGTCCTCTTTTATTTCTTGAACTAATGTTTTGTAGTTCTCTTTGTAGAGGTCCTTTACGTTCTTTGTCAAACTGATTCCTAGGTATTTAATTTTCTGTGGCACAATTGTGAATGGGATCGTGTTCTTAATATCCCTTTCCTCTCTTTAGTTATTTGTATATAGGAAATCCACTGACTTTTGGGTATTGATTTTGTACCCACCACTCTACTATAAGCATCTATTGTTTCTAGGAGTTTTTTTTTGTTAGAGAGTTTAGGGTTTTCTAGATATAATATCATGTCATCCGCAAATAGTGATAGCTTGACTTCTTCCTTGACTATCTGGATGCCCTTAATGTCCTTTTCTTCTCTGATTGCTATGGCAAGTACTTCCAGCACTATATGGAATAAAAGAGGTGAGAGGGGGCAACTTTGTCTTGTCCCTGATCTTAGGAGGAAGGCTTTCATTTTTTCCCCATTGAGAATGATACTTGCTGTGGGATTTTGGTAGATGGCTGTGACTATCTTGAGGAAGACTCCTTCAATTCCCATTTTCTGGAGGGTTTTAATCATGAATGGGTGCTGGATCTTATCAAATGCTTTCTCTGCGTCTGTTGATAGGATCGTGTGGTTTTTATTTTTTCTCTTACATAAACATGATGTATTATGTTGATTGACTTGCAAATGTTGAACCATCCTTGCATTCCCAGGATGAATCCTATTTGGTCATGATGTATAATCTTTTTGATGGAGTCTTTGGGTTGTGTTTGCTAGTATTTTGTTGAAGATCTTAGCATCTGTGATCATCAGAGAGATCGGTCTATAGTTTTCTTTTTTTGTGTTATCTCTTCCTGCTTTGGATATGAGGGTGATATGTGCCTTGTAGAAGCTGTTTGGGAGTGTTTCTGTTTCTCTTATATCCTAGAAGAGCTTGAAAAGGACTGGGTTTAGTAGAATTCACTAATGAATCCATCTGGACCTGGGATTTGGGCAGACTTTTAATTATTGTTTCAGTTTCCTCCAGGTGATAGGCTTATTTAGGTACTGCATTCTTCTTGTTTCAGCCATGGGAGATTATAGGAATTCTGGAATTTATCCATTTCTTCTAAGTTCCCATGTTTCATTGCATATAGACTCTCAAAGTAATCTCTGATGATCTTTTGGATTTCTGTGGTTTCTGTTATGATGTCACCCTTTTCATTTCTGATTCTGTTTATTTGGGTACTCTCTTTCTCTGTCCTTATAAGTCTTGCCAGTGGTTTGTCAATCTTGTTTAGTTTTTCAAAGAACCAGCTCTTGGTTTCATTAATCTTTTGGATTGTTTTTTGGGCTTCCAGATCATTGATTTCCTCTCTAAGTTTTATTTCCTTCTTTCTGCCTTGGTTGGGTTCCTTTGTTGGTCTTTTTCTAACATTTTCAGCTGTGAAGTCAGGTTATTTATGTGGGCCCTTTCTTCTTTCCTGATGAATGCTTGCAGAGCTATGAACTTTCCTCTTAACACTGCTTTTGCTGTGTCCCACAAGTTCTGATAGTTGGCTGTCTTCATTTTAATTTGTTTCCAGGAATCTTTGGATTTCCTGTTTGATTTCTTCTGTGATCCACTGGTTGTTCAGTAGTGAGCTGTTCAGTTTCCAGGTGTTTGGTTTAAGTCCCTCTTTCTGTATTATCTTCCATTTTCAGTGCATCATGGTCTATAAAAATAGTTGACACAATTTCTATCATTTTTATTTTATTGAGCTTGTGGTCTATACTGGAGAATTTTCTGTGTGTACGATCACGATCTTCCCATTCATTATCTATTAGCTAGAGGCGGGCACCAGTAATATCTCCATATTTCCTGTCTCATGCCAGTAGAGCCAAGGGCATCGGCTTGCTTCAGGAACATAAAGAGCCTCAAACCATTATATTAGGTCATGGGAATGACCTAATATAATTGTTACTGAATTTTGGCATATCAAATACAACACGAGAAGCTTGCCAGGCTTGCCGAGCCGGAGGCAAACTCTTTTAAACACCTCCAAATAAAGCATTTATTGATAAACCGCGTGGCCGCAATGGGCTGGTCTGCTGGGTGGAGTTCTGACGAGAGGGAAGTCCAAATGTGGGAAAATGGCGGCACCCGTGGAGTGGGGGTCATCTGTCTTGTTGTGAGGCTCTGCCTGGGTGGTGGGCCAGGGCTAGAACCTGCCATGCCTCCCGACTGCCTCATGAATGGCTGGGCACAGGGAGAGCAAGGAACAGCTCTGCCCCATGTCTGAGAATCTCTGGACCAGCATACCTGGGCCGGATTGAGGAAAAAACTGCTGCAGGGTGGGTGTTAATGATCCGGGCTGTGATGGGCTGGTCTGCTGGGTGGAGTTCTGACGAGAGGGAAGTCCAAATGTGGAAAATGGCAGCACCCGTGGAGTGGGGGATCGTCTGGCTTGTTGTGAGGCTCTGCCGGGTGGGTGGGCCAGGGCTAGAACCTGCCATGCCTCCCGACTGCCTCATGAACGGCTGGGCACAGGGAGAGCAAGGAACAGCTCTGCCCAATGTCTGAGAGTCTCTTTCTCAGAAAGAAAGAAAGAGGGAGGGAGGGAAGGAAGGAAGGAAGGAAGGAAGGAAGGAAGGAAGGAAGGAAGGAAGGAAGGAGGGAGGGAGGGAGGGAGGAGGGAGGGAGGGAGGGAGGGAGGGAGGGGAGGGAAGGAAGGAAGGGAAGGAAGGAAGGAAGGAAGGAAGGAAGGAAGGAAGGAAGGAAGGAAGGAAGGGAAGGAAGGAAGGAAGGAAGGAAGGAAGGAAGGAAGGAAGGAAATCTTTCTGTGTGCACTAGAGAAAAATGTGTAATCAGATTTTTCTGGGATTAAAAATCCTGTATATATCAACCAGCCCTCTATCTTCCATTTCTTCCTTCAGGACCAGTATTTCCTTGGTGAGTTCTTGTCGATCTATCAAGAGTTGATAAAGCAGTGTTGAAGTCTCCGACTACTGTTGTGTTGCTCTCAATGTCTTCTTTGAAGTGTATTAGCAGTTGCTTTAAGTATTTAGCTATCCCCTGTTGGGTGAATATATGTTTAGTAGTGTAATTTTTTCCTGGTATATGCATCCATTTTTATTAAGAAATGGCCTTCACTGTCCCTTCTAACCTTTTTTTAGCCTAAAGTCTGTGTTGTCAGATACCAGTATGGCCACATCGGCCTTTTTTGGAGGAGTTGTTTGTGTGGAGAATTGTCTTCCAGCCTTTGACTTTGAGTCTGTGTTTGCTCTGATTGTTCAGATGTGTTTCTTGTAGGCAGCAGAATGTTGGATTCAGTGTTTTAATCCATTTTGCCACTCTGTGTCTCTTTATTGGCGCATTTAGGCCATTGATGTTAAGAGAGATTATTGTCATGGAGTTTTGTGCCATTTTTTGAATAAGTTTGTTGTGCTTTAAGGGCTTGTTTTATCTTAGAGCAGCTCCTTCCAACCTTTCTTTTAAAGTTGGTTTTGAGTCTATGAAGTTCTTAGCTGTTGCTTATCTATGAAGTTGTGTATCTTTCCTTCAAATATGAATGTGAGTCTGACCAGGTAAAGAATTCTTGGTGACACCTTCATTTTGTTGAGTCTTTTCACAATATCCCACCATTGTCTTTGGGCTCAGAGTGTTTCCTCTGAAAAATCTGCTATAAATCTTAGGTATTTTCCTTTGTATGTGATTTCCTTCTTTGATCTTGCAGCTTTCAATATTCTATCTCTATGGTTCTTGTCATTTTTATTAGGTTATGTCTTGGAGTATTCTTATTTGGGTATCTTTTATATGGTACCCTTAGAGTCTCCTGAATCTGGGAGCACGCCCGCTCCAGTTCCGAAAACTTCTCAGCAATGATTGCTTTGATAGTTGCTTCTTTGTCAGGGTTTTCTTCTTGTCCCTCTGGAACGCCAATGATCCTTATGTTATTCCTTTTGGCTTCATCTCGATTATCTCTTGTCTGTTTGTTTACTGTGAGTCTTTTTTCCATCTTCTGCTGTTGCTGAGTAAGTCTCTGCCCCTCATCTTCGAGCTCACTGATTCTGACCTCAGCGGCCATTACTCTGCTGTGAAGGCCTTCCAGTGAGTTTTTCATTCCCCATCTCATTTTTAATGTCTGTTATTTTTGCTTGCATTTTCATTTCCGCTTTCCTCACTTCTGCTTTCATATCCTCTTGCATTTTATTGGCTCTGTGTTCCATGCTTCCTTGAGCTCCTTATGCATCCTTAACAACTCTCTTCAATATTGCTTATCAGAGAGATCATACAGCTCATCATTATTGCTTGCATCCCCTTGGCTGGTGGCTTCGCTTATGGAGCTTGACATAATACTGCGTTGCTTTACCATTATGATTGTTATAGGTTGCAACTTGAGTGTACTGGGTACTGTGTGTCTGGGCAATACTGTAAAGGTTGTTGATGATTGTTCCGCCGATTTTGAGGGATATCGGGAGTACTGTGGCAAATGTACCCTAGTACTACTCTAGAGCATATTGGAAAACAAACTTCTTTCAGGCAGACATGGTGGCGTCTGCGTGGTTTTGAGTTTTGGGGGTGTCAAATCTAGGATACAGCGGCCTGAAGTAAAGCAGCAGAGATTAGGGGATGGTGTGGGGAGGGGGTGGAATCCTGGTTTGCGGAAGTTGGTGCTCCGGCAGTCAGGCTTTAGGTCCCCCACCTGCCCAGAGGCTTTCGATGGGGGTGCGCCTAAAGATTCTGCACGCAACTGGAGTAAAGCAGCAGAGATCAGGGGATGGTGTGGTGAGGGGCTGGTTTATCTTTTGAAGATGTTTTTAGCTTCAATGTTGTGTAGGATTTTTCCTTGTTTTCTTCCATGTGCCTTATGGATTCAGGTCTCATTTTGTGCATGGCATTAAATAAAGGTCTGAGTTCATTTTGTGAAATGTAGCTGTCCAATTTCCCAGCACCACTTTTTAAGAGAGACTTTCCTTGCTCCACTTCATATTTATTGTTCCCTTATCAAAGACTAAGTGAGCATATATTTGAAAGTGTGTGCTGGGATATTAAACTCTATTCCACTGGTTTGCAGATATGTCTTTATTCCAAAACCATGCTATTTTAATTACTACCACTTTTCCCATGACCTGAAGGAATAATCTGAGGCTCTTCATGTTCCTGGAAAGAGCAGATTCCCTTGGGCCACACTAGCATGTGACAGGATGTATGGAGATATTACTGGTGCCTACTTGAGCAACTTGATGAATAAGGGGAAGACAAGTAATACAAGTGAAGTGATACCACTTTGTATCTCTTTTTTTCATGTCATACAGACTGTCAAAGTAATCTCTGATGATCTTTTGAATTTCTCTGGTTTCTGTTGTGATATCCCCTTTTCATTTCTGATTAAGTTTATTAGGATTCTCTCTTTCAGTGTGAGTGCTGCTAGTGGTTTATTGATCTTGTTTATATTTTTGAACCTGGTTTTACTGATAATGTGGATTTTTTGAGGGGAAGGGAATTCAAGCTCACTGATTTCTTCTCTAAATTTTATTTCCTTCCTCCAGCTTGAGTACGGTTCATTTAATTGGTCATTTTCTAAGATCTTAAACTTTGAAATAAAACTATTTATGTGGTACCTTCTTTCTTTCCTGATTAATGCATGCAGGAAAACGTTCCTCCTAATACTACTTTAGCTGTGTCCCACAAGTTCTGATAACTTGTGTCCTCATTTTCATTGTTTTCAGGAATCTTTTGATTTCCCTCTATAATCCACTGGTTGTTTAGCAGAGAGGTGTATAATTTACAGGTGCTTTTTTTTGATTCTCCATTTCTATGTATGATTAACTTCTATTTTTCTGTGCATCCTGGTATGAAAGGATAGTTGATATAATTTCTACCTTCTTGAATTTACGTTTTGTGGCTCAGCATGTGTTCTATCTTGAAGAATGTTCCATATGCACTGGAGAAAAATGTGTTCTTGGCTTTTTGGGATTGAAAAGCCTTTCATATATCTACTAGTGATCTCTCTTCCATTTCTTTTCTTCAACCCAATACAATACTTTGTTGTTGAATTTTGTTATCGTTGATATATCAAGAGGTGAAAAGGTGGTGTTTAAGTTTCCAAATAAAATTTGTGTTGCTATTAATGTCCTCCTTAAAGCCTATTAGCAATTGTTTAAAGTATTTTGCTCCCCCTTATTGGGTGCATATATGGTTAGGAGTGTAATTTCTTCCTGATGTGCATATTCCTTAATCCATAAGAAATGGCCTTCACTGTCCTTTCAAACTTTATTCAGCCTGAAATCTATGTTTTTGGAGACTGGATGGCCACCCCAACATTTTTTGAGGAGTTGTTGCATGAATAATTGTTTTCAAATTTCTGATTTGAGTCTGTTTTCTCTGAGCTTTCAAATGTGTTTCTTGTAAGCAGCAGAATGTTGGATTCAGTCTTTTCCATTTTGCCACTCTGTGTCTCTTAATTGGTGCTTTTAGAGCATTGACTTTGAGAGAGATTATTTTAATGGTGTAGTGTGCCATCTTTCTGTACAAGTTTGTTGTATTTGTGGAGTTTGTCTTGTCTTACTGTCACCCCTTTAGTCATTCTTTTAAGGTTAGTTTTGAATCTATGAAGTTTTTTGAATTGTTGTTTATCTATAAATTTGTGTATCATTCTTTCAAATCTGAATGTGAATCTAGTGAGGTAAAGTATTCTTGGTGAGGCCTTCATTTCATTGAGTTTTTTCACAATATCCCACCACTGTCTTCTGCTTGAAGGGGTTCATCTGGTAAATCTGCTATAAATCTAAGGGATGTTCCTTTGTAATTTCCTTCTTTGATCTTGCTGCTCTCAGTATTTGATTCTGTAGTATTCATAGTTCCAATTAGGATGTGTCTTACAGTTTTTTTTTATTGAGTCTTTTTCAGCTTTGGGCTTCTTGGATCTGGATATCTGCATTCTCCAGTTCTGGGAACTTTTCAGCAATGACGCCTTTTTTTTTTTTTTTTTTGGGTCACACCCGTAATGCTCAGGGGATACTCCTGGCTCTATACTCAAGAATTACTCCTGGTGGCACTCAGGGGACCATATGAGATGCCGAGGATTGAACCCGGGTCGGCCATGTGCAAGGCAAACGTCCCACCCACTGGACTATCACTCTGGCCCAGCAATGATGTCTTTAACTGCTACTACCTCATTGGGGTTGCTTACCTGTTGCTCTGGGACTCTGAGGATTCTTATGTTGTTCCTCTTGAATTAACCCCATAGTCTTCTTTTCCACTCTGTATCTATTTTGAGGTGTTTTTCCATGTTCTGTTATAGCCTGAATTCTTTCTGAAGCTCATCTTCAAGCTCACTGAATCTGTCTTCAGTTGTCATTCTACTGTTGAGGGCACCCATTAAGTTTTACATTTAATCTACATAATATTTATGACAATTGTTTGTTGTCCTCTTTTTTGCTATTTTGGGTCATACCCAGCAATTCTAAGGGGTGATTCCTGGCTCTGCACTCAGGAATTACTCCTGGTAGTGCTCAGGGACCATATGGTCAGTTGCATGCCAGGCAAATGCCCTACCCAGTGGACTATCGCCGAGCCCCATATTGTTTTATTATTTATGCTCTCATTTCCTTCTGTGTTTTGTTGGCTGTTTGTTTCACTTTATCTTTTGTGTGCTCCGATGTTTTATTGGATGTCTGTTCCACTGTTTTTTTTTGAGCCCATTAAACATCCTCACCATTTCATCTCTGAATTCTTTATCAGAGATTATGTATGTGGATATTCCTTTTTTGAGTCTTCAGGGCTGGCTCTCTTATTCATCCACTCTTCCTGGTGGGGATCTGCATTGCTTTCCTATGATGGTGTGGTGGTCTGAGAGTGAATTCTTCCACCAAACTATCAGTGTCCCTCCTCTCACTGCCAGGTAGGACTCAGGGAGGTCAAAAAGAAAAGAGAAGACAATTTTTCTCTCTTTCCCCTTAAGGATATTATCTTCCTTTTTAGTTCTCTTTGTGACTTCTTTGGGGCCTCGAGTACTGCTTCAGTGAACATGTTCTTTGACCTGAACTTACTGTTACTTTTAGATTGGTGTTGTATGGATTCTAGTGTTTACCATTATTTTTATGAGTTTTGAGGTATGTTTATTGGAATACACTAATGGACTATTAGCCTAATGTTGGTGTAGCCAGGCTGTTCTTATGAGAATATAGTATAAGAGGCCAAGATGTGGGTCCAGTGCAGTATAGAAGAGGAGATTAACTGGCAGCTGCCTGAAAGTTACACTCCCTCACCAGTGTACCTGGAAGGAGAGGGGTCATAAATTAGTACAGGTCCTAAAGTTACAGTTTGAATTCCATTGCTATTTTCCATACTGCTAAAACCATAATTGTCCTTTCTCACCTGGGTATTTATCTGGGCACCTGGGCTGAGGAGGGGCCTTTCTGGTCAATGTTGCTTCATCCTGCAGCACTGCTTGGGAGCCACCATCAACCTGGAGGGGGAAGATCTACCAGAGACCTCTTGAGACTGATTAATATTCTTTGTATCCATCATTTTGTTCTCATTTCTTGACTTCAGTCATAATATATTTTTTTCTCTTGACCACCTATGTAAAGGTGTGCATTAGCACATTCAGGGATGTCACTTCCCACAAGGGCTCTGGTGAGGAGGAGGCTAAATAATGATAGGCTCTGTTCTGAGTCACATCTGTTGCCATGACAACTCACTCAGTATTTTCTTTCCTATAGCTTATTCCATGTATAAAGCTTTAGGGAGTATTACTATTTTGACAATGTTAATTCTCCCAGTCCATGAGCAGGGAATATGTTTTCATTTCCTTGTGTCCTCTTTCATTTCTTTTTTTTAAAAAATATTTTATTATACCGCTGTTAGATATACAATTACAGGATGTTCATGTTTGAATTTTTGGTTCTACAGTGTTCCAACACCCATCCCTACACTCCTGCCCATCTCCCATCACCAATGTCCCCACCTCCCTCCCCCTGCCCCCAGCCTGCCTCCATGGCAGTTTCTTTACCTCCTTCTCTCTTTCTCTCTCTCTCCTTCTCTCTCCCTTTCTTACACATTGTAGATTGTAATATATTCTAGAACATAATTGGTTCCACTACCTGGTCTGGACCAAAAAAATGGCAGCTATTATGGTGAGAGTCTCATTTGGTTGCTTCCGAGGGCCCTAGAGAGATGATGGGCTGACTCCCAAAACCCATATTGCCTCCTGGGAGCCTCATGGTCAGCTGAGCTAGGGGAGAGCTGGATGGCAGCCTCTCCCCCGTGCGCCTGAGTCTCTGCATCATGGCTGAGAACCCTGAGGCAGTTTGTGGGTGGGGCCACCAGGCCTCTGGGACAGGTCAGAGAGGGAAATGGGGACCTCAGCTCCATCTCCAGGAATGCCTGGTGACTTCCGCATCCAAGAGTCGACTACCTGGACTCGAACATAGTTGCTCTAAGCTGGTCTTGAGATCAGCATCTATCTTGCTTGGGTTCTGATGAGCTGTCGGTTCAGGCCACGAAAATAATGGCTATTATGGTGAGAGAGTCTCATCTGGCTGCTTCCAAGGCCCTACAGAGGTGATGGGCCAACATCCAAAACCCATCTTGCCTCCTGGGAGCCTCATGGTCAGCTGAGCTAGGGAGAGCCTGATGGCAGCTCTCCCTGCACATCTGAGTCTCTGCATCATAGCCGAGAGCCCCGAGGTAGTTCATGGGGGGGCCACCAGGCCTCCAGGATGGGTCAGCTCTTTCATTTCTTGAAGCAGCGTTTTGTGGTTTCATGTTGACATTTTGCATAGATGACTGTGTGTGAATGTTCTAAGGGTGTTCACTGTCATATCCTGAAAATTCCAGTCTTAAATTTGTTCTTGTTAGATTTATGTCTAATACAAATTTAACTGCAATAGGAGTTGTAAATTAAAATGCCTGAGTGACTGAGGTAGAAAATTTAATTTGTAAATTATTCTGCTAACCTAAAAATTCTCCATCCTAGGAACTGAAAAAATAGTATAATTATTTAGTCATATGCCTTTTATGCACCTGACCTGGGTTCAATATTTGGCTTCATATAGTACACCAAGCATTACTGGCTACAGCCATAGAGGCCCCCAAGCACCTTTGAATATAGCCCAGGAGGCCCATGGTCACCACTGGGTTGGTCACGGTAATTCCTACCACTTCAGGGCTTGAGCAGCACCACATCCTTGCACTGACCTTCTGTATTGTTGATCAATAATTGCTGGAATGATCCCTCTGGTCTCCTTGGGAAGCACCTGTACTCCCCCAAAAATATCCCTGTCTGAATATAACTCATAGCCACCAGTTTATAAAATTAATTTGCACCAGGAATTCAGATTTACTTATAAACAGCTCAGCTGGAAGCATAGTTGACTCGGTGTATGTACTCTTTCAGTCATCGTGTTTCAACTCACCTATGGTGTTGATGGACTTTGGTCTTCAGTTTCATCAGAACTTGAGTAGCATCCATCAAAGACCTTCAAAACTCAGCCTTGTCAGGCTGGGCATGGAGATTTTCATGCTGAGTGAAATGGTTCATAAGGAAAAGGACAGATATAGAACTATTGCACTCATTTGTAGGATATGAAAAAAAAACATAGAATAAGACTATGACCCAAGGACAGAAACAAGGGCTGGGAGGATTCATCCATGATCTGAAGCCTGCCTCAAGTGTTGGGGGAGAAGACAGTTGGGATAGAGAAGGAACCACTATAACAATGATAGTTAGAAATGCTCACTCTGGAGAAGAACTACCAAAGTGCCAAAAGTAGATAAAGGACCAAAGAAGATAACCTCTCAGTATCTGTTTCGCAAACAATAATCCTCAAAAGGAGAGCAAGAGGGGCCACAGAGGCAGGTTGGGGGTGAGACCTAGCAGGAGGGAAACTGGGGGTATTGATGGTAGGAAATATACACTGGTGGAGAGACGGGTGTTTTTTTTTTAGTATTTTATTATGCCACCGTGAGATATACAATTACAAAGTTGTTCATAATTGTGTCTCAGTCATACATTGTTCCAGCAAGAGATGGGTGTTTTAAACATTGTGTAACTGAAACCTGATAATGAACAGCTTTGTAATCGTATCTCAGTAGTGATTCAATTAGAAACAAAATAATTTAAGTGTGTTTGTGGGGGTAGCAAAGTGGAAGATAAATATTTTCCCCCATACCCCAAATGTGCATTGTTCATGAAATAACTTTTCTAAGGATACAGTAATTATACTTTTGGTCAAATGATGTTAGAAAAGAGGCGAAATAATAAAATAAGAGAAATAATCACCTGAATATTTCCTGTCTAGTTCATAAAATGAAAGGGACAGTAATGTGAATATTTCCTCTTAGTTCATTCATGTTCATAGTCTTTGGCACCAAGACCCAAGACTGAAGTGCTTTTTGCTAGACTGGCATTTTCATTCCGGTGTAGTAATATGTCACTCATTATGACTTGCCCCTAAGTCAAGGGCTCTGCTTTAGTGTCTCATGGAAGTCAGAAAGCTGCTTTACTGTCTCATGGAGGTCAACATGGCTGTGCACACCTGAGATGGGTGCCATCCAACCTACAAAACATGGGCGCTTTACTACTGACATGAAAAAAAACTGCTAAGTCGAATTTTGACTACCCAATCTGAGGGAATGCAAGGGGCCTTTACTAAGTTCTTCCTAGGAGGACTGTTTCCATAGTTTACCCTAAATATGCTGCTTATTAATTAAGTGAATAAAAAGGTAATCAGTCACATTCTTAGATTTTGTAGGATTTAGGAGAAACACCTGAAAATAAGCATATTTGAAGTTGGGGAGAGAAGTATAAAAAGGTGGGACTGTGGAGATATTTTCAGTAACTGGTTGCTCTCTTATAAATGTCAGCAACATGTCCACATAGGACATTATAACATAGGACGTGAATCTTTGCTTTTATATTTTTATTAAGGGGATGGTATTAAGAATGTGATAAGAGAGGAAAAGGATTCTAGAGGATTCTAAAGGATTTTAGAGGAAAAAGAGGATTCTAGAAATCCTAATTTATTGGGGATTATATTCCATATTTGATGTTTTTAAAACAAATTGCACAGAAGAAAGAAGTTAACAGATTACATACAAAAAAGGGGAAATCCCACTCTTCCAGGTTGTGCCATTGTGGTATGAAGCAAATAAGTATTTCTACAATCTCAAGGGAGTATAAATGGGTCCTCTCGTGAAGTGCAGAGCAGAAGCAGGTCCTCTCCGAACCTTTGGGTTGCCCCACAGTTTTCACTCATACTCCCCACATTCCCCCATCAAACATGGTCTGAAACACTTTAAAATTGAGCAATGACCTTTTCACACTTCCTGATCTTGCTAGTCATTTTGCAATTATGAATGTAATAGATAGTTTCTGCGTCAAGGTCTGTTTTGAGCCTTCCTGTTTGGTAGTCTTTGAACAGCTCCTCAGCTGTCCTTTCTAACTAAACATTCAAAGTATGCAAGACGGACATCTGAAATTATTTTCACCTTACTTACTTTTAAAGACTTATTTTCTTTTTTAAAGAATTAGGTCGGAAAAGCACATTTTTCCCAACCCTTACCTCATGCCAAAGCACTTCAAATTTTCCAGTGTAATCTACATTTGGGCACAGACTGACATTGAGAAAGTTAACCCAAAGGGAAAAAAATGGTCTGTGAGAGTTATGAGCCGATGGAAGAAGGATTTTATTTTTAATTAGGGGCTTATTTAGAATGGAAATCTGTATGTAATCTGAACTGCTGCATGCACTCTAGTGGACACTAAATAAGGGAACAATGAGAACCTCTGTTGGATCTTAGTCCAAACTGCACCTTTATTTTCCATACCTCAGTTCTATAGATAACTATATTGTCTAGTGCATTGCCCTGACACGGAGATCTCAGAGGTCAAGGAAATGGAATATGATTCTTCCTGTGAGGTAAGAGAAAGAAAGAGAAGAAACAAACCATTGCTACAAACTGAAATACCTTTTGTTGCCCTGGATTAAATGATTGTGTCCAAATCTGGAGCAAGTACCTGAAATTCTCCTTTCTCTTTCTTCTGCTAGGACAGGCAAGTAATTTTTTGAGCTCTTTTCTCAGTCATTATACAGATTTGGAGCTACTATTTAAAATTTTATCCTTAAAACATTTCTTCTTTCTTCCACAGAAACGTGCTTTACTTGGAGTTATGTCATATAACTATGAAAAATAAATAAAGATAAACATATATATTTGGTTTTGGTTCATGTAAGTTTACATAACTTGTGTGTGTATGTGTGAGATTTTGTGGGAGTGTGAAAGAGTGTGTGTCTGTGTGTATGAGAGAGAGAGAGAGAGAGGAGAGAGAGAGAAACCTAGGACCTCACACAAAGCAAATGATTTATCTTGGAGCTTTATCCCTTGTTCCCATACAACTATCTTTGTATACAACAAGACTAGAACCCAAAATGTGCTTTACTTCATAATATTGGGGCTTTGCCTGCCTGCTTCTTACTCTCTTCTATGTAGAAACTGCTACTCTGGGACTGCAGGTAAAAATAAACCTGTATGCTTAGCAATAATGATAAGTCTAGCAGTAATTTCTGGATTCAGGAATTAGAGAATGATAAACACATTTGTGTGTATGTGCAGCATAAGTTCTTTCTTCTTGCTTGCCTTTCCTTTGTGAGTTTATTTAAATAGATGAAATGTAGAAAGCCATGTTAAGACTTAATATTTGAGGGGGCCGGAGCGATAGCCCAGCAGGAAGGGCGTTTGCCTTACACGCGGCCGGCCTGTGCCGGCCCGGGTTCGATCCCCGGCATCCCATATGGTCCCCCCGAGCACCGCCAGGAGTAATTCCTGAGTGCAGAGCCAGGAGTAACCCCTGAGCATCGCCGGGTGTGACTCAAAAAAGCAAAAAAAAAAAAAAAAAAAAAAAAAAAAAGACTTAATATTTGAGACAAAGCCATTAGTGCATAGATAAACCTTGAGAAAAATTAAAAACATAAGTTTAGGATGGTTCTAAGTTTGTCAAAATTTTTTCTAAGGTCTACAACTTTGTAACAATTTGATCCTATTGCTTCTTGGATATTATAATATATTAGGGCCTAAAGAGAAATTAGGGCCTAGAACTGGTGCCCACTCGAGTAAATCGATGATCTACTGGAAGTCAAGTGATCAAGAGAGACAGTACAGTGGGTACGTCACTTGCCATGCATGTATCCTACCCAGGTTTAATCCCCAGCACTGCATATGGTCCCCAAGTGCTCAAGAGTGATCCCTGAACACAGAACTAAGAGTAAGCTCTGAGCAACCAAAACATATACACAAAGAAATTTAATGTAAGCTTTAAGAAAGAGGCACCTTTTTCTTGGAGAAGGAAATAACTAAAAAGTTAACATTTGATATTTAGGAAGGGTATCAATGAGATGGGGAGAAGAGGGTAACTTTCAAAAAAGAAAACTGTGACTCAACATATGTTGAAAATTAGAAAAAGTTGAAAGCACTTCTATAATTTATTGTTAGTGGGTGGGTGCCAATTATCTTATGATACAATTATTTTGGTAAAAACAAAATCTAGAGGGAAAAACAATGACTTTTCACTAATGCGCGTTTTCCCCTTCACTTACAAAATCAAAGTTTCGAATATATGCACACAGCACAAAAACTAGTTTGTTCCTCATGATGCATAAGAAAGGTGGGTCTAAAAAAAGGTACTGCAGATGTGAAATGTGGATTGTCTTGGCAAATAATTTAACCAAAGGAATTTATTATTTACAGTTTTCCAAGCCACTGTCCTAGGATACACCTGAGGATAGGCAATTGCAAATAGGAGAGAAGAGTAAGAAAACAAGGCTGATTTTAAAGGGAAAGGAAAGCTCATGAGTTCTGTTTGGGCATTCTTTGGGACATTCGTATTCAAAAGAGAATTTCAGAAAGATTGAGGTGAGAGATAAATACTGGACATTTTTGCATGGAAATTTATGTTCAGGATCAGAGCAGAAAAATCATGTTTGGCTTGGGTTATAATATTAGAAGTACTCAGATATCAAGAAACATTTCTTCTATCAATAACTCACTTAACAAAATGATGGATCATTTCAAAGAATAAAAGACTAGAAGCTAATAATTTCACACAGCCTGTAATATGTATTAAATCTGGCAATTGCTTGATGCTGGGAAACTAGTGTGTTAGAGAAATTTAGGTTTCAGTTTGAAGATCTTATTTTACACTTGTAAAATAATGTAGTTGAGTTGACAAGGCTTCTCTGAGTGTTTTCTTTAATACTCTGAACTTTAATGCCTACTGCTGTTTGCATTTATTTGGGTTCCTAAATTTTATTAATTTTAGTAAGGGGGTTGTTTTAAAAAGAAATCCTTACTTCCAGACTATTCAGATTGGCACCTGGGAATCTCAAAACCCACAAACTGAACTAAGATTTTAGTTGAAGGCTATATATGGCTATATGAAAAATTACTATAGTTTTGAATATTGAGTATAAGTATACTTGAGTATAATGTGATTGGGGCTCAGTGTACTTTTTTGTGATGGTTAATTTTATGTGTTAGCTTGACTGAGCTAATGACTGAGCCATATTAACTGGAATATTAACTTGACTGAGCCATATTAACTGGCATAACCTTTATTTTTGGATGTGCTTTTGAGGGTGTTTCTGAAGAACATTAGCTTTTGAATCAGTGTATTGAAAATACAGAAATCGACCCTCACTAATGTGGTTAAATATGTCCAGACTTTTAAAGAGATAAATGGAACAAAAACGTAAAGAATTTTCCTTGTATATGTGAACTTCTGATTCTGGGGCGGGCGATAGTCCAGCGGGTACCGGCGTTTGCCTTGCACGTGGCTGGCCCATGCCAACCCGGGTTCGATTCCCCGGCACCCCATATGGTCCCCTGAGCACCACCAGGAGTAATTCCTGAGTGCAGAGCCAGGAGTAACCCCTGAGCATGCCGGGTGTGACCCAAAAAGAAAAAAAAACAAAAAAACAAAAAAACTTCTGGATTCTGTTCTACCAGCCCCTATTTTCCTACCCCCAACAAATATTCTCTCTCTCTCTTCTCTCTCTCTCTCTCACACACACATACAGACACACACACACACACTCACACAATTTCTAAACACACATAAGTTCCAAGAAAAAAAGAGTGGTCATTTGCAGGACATATTTATATC